>JAUMHH010063770.1:0-23059 GCA_032359455.1 Chlamys rubida
TCATCATCATCATCATCATCATCATCATCATCATCATCATCATCATCATCATCATCATCATCATCATCATCATCAGCTAGTCACGTGTACATCTATAAATAAACTTGAACACGTACCTGAACACGAGGACAGTTACTAACATATAGGAGAACGTTCTGACGAGGCAATCACTGCCGGAGTCGACGGTGACGATGCGTGTGACAATGACTGTGATGGAATGTACGTGCGAAATAACATGTTTTCTATAGGGTAATTTCATTTTTTGATGGTTGCTAGTAAGTTACTTAAATATATATATAATCTATGTAAGGCGAATTGTTCAAACTATTTCACTTGACTTTTACAAACTTATCTTCTCCATGAACCCTTCTTAACCTCGAACACAATGGTAAATATTGATAAGTCTTCTTCATATTTTAGTTTAGATTCAATAAAACAATTTTATGATTTTTTACAGCTTTGCTAAAAAGACGAGAATTTTTCATTAACTTAGTATAGATTGTCCTAATACGCCTTTGAATCCTGTGTATGTGTATGGTTAGATTACTGAACACGGGGAAACGAGAACAGGAGAGAGAGGCAGCATAACTGATACTTAGTCAGGGTCCCCCACACATACCGAAACAACCCTAACACAACAGCGTAATCGCCGGCGTTCATGGGAATATATAGAATAGGTTTAAGCTTTGAGAAACAAAAGATGTGGACTTTTTTTATTTTATTTTCCAAAGTCGTACAGAATTTTCTCTCATATGTACAGGCCAGCAAGTTAACGAGGAGAACTGAATAGAATTTGTTTCAGGCATCCGTAATGTCCCATGTGTCCTCGTAAAAGGCGGCACTATAATCTAAACACGAACACGTGTACACAGTTCCGGATTTAAAGACAGGAAGTGATGGAATTGGATTGATTACAATACATTGACATCAATTTCAGATAAGATTGACCACTCAAGGTCAAATGCAATGTAGACTTTACAAGATATCCTCGACGAAGAATAATTTCATGAAAATATGAGTAAAAATTGTCATGAGCGAAGACGTAGTATTAATGTCCATTAACCTTGCCAATATTGATAATGATCGTTCCAAAGTATTACAGTACATTGTTGGTTTTCAAGTGTGACCTTTGCAGGAAATTGGGTCATTCAAGGTCATGCAATAAACACGACACGTTTAGTATGAGGTATAACAAATAGTTACAGCATAACCATCACGCGAGTACAAGTCATCCGACAAAGTTAAACTACCGACAAACTTTGGCCTAAATGAGCCATCCAGTGGAACAGTACCTGGCACCAACTTCCGGTGATGGACGTAGGGGAGCGTTGGTTGTTTTGGTGTTGTTGGGAATTTGTTAGAGGGGACAGACCTTGATTCACAACAAGAACATGTGCATCCCGTGCAATATAATACATCGACGCGTATGCTAAAAATGTTCATTACGGACCATAAGATCAACGAAATGAATGTAATAACGGCTCCAGAATCCATCAACACATTTTGGGCACATCAACGGCACTCTATCCCATCAGTGTTAACACTTAAAATTTACATTCTTCGTCCAATTTGGTGCTCATTGGGTCTTAGCTGGACCGTGCCAACATTCGCAGGTGCATAGCAGAAAATAAAATCTACGCTCAGCGGGACAGTACTCACGTTCGGAAACCGTTACGTGGATGCTTAACAATAAGGAAAGCGAGAACATTGCCAATTTATATAACATTCCCGCACATCGCATTACATTTAATTTCCGACATCGTCATGGCCATGTTAAAAGCGAATTTCAATTTGATTCCTCTCACATGTGTACCGTTACTTAATCATATTTCACACCATGATATTTTGTGAAGAAAAAAAATATTTCCTTGATAATATTTCATATTTTTTTGTTTGTTGAAAAATATGCTTGGTCATCAGTTAATCTTTGAACTAACCGGAAAATAATGATAAAATCTTGCAAATAGCATTGACGTTGCTGATCAAGTATTTTATTTGTGCTATTTGAAAAATTGAACAAATTCAGTTTCCGGAGATGCTTATTGTGTCGATACGGATGCATAAACCGTTGTTAATAAAATTTCAAAGACATTAATTTGTGCAAAACATGACAATATTAATTGTAGTTTAAGGTTATACCAAAATGTTGACTACTTGTTATATTTATTTTGTACCAAGAATGATTAGTCATTAAAGGTAAGATGAGAACTAGACATTTAAATATAAAAAGTAGAAAAGGTGGAGCTGAGGATTGTCGCTCTTCTATACCAAGGAATTTCTAGGTTTACATGGAACTTACATAATCATTTCTTACTTACCTTTATCAAACATGGAACTTCGCCATTATTTCTTACTTACCTTTATCAAACATGGAACTTCGCCATTATTTCTTACTTAACTTTAACAAACATATGGATATAACGGCATATGCCCCGGATTTCTTTTTCGGTATATTTTTAGCTACAAATCATAATACAACATTCCAGAAAAAAATATAAACAGAAGAATGAAAATTAAATATAAAAAAGTAGTATCTCATTTTCTAAAAAAAACTAAAAAATGAATACCTCAGTTCATTTAGTTTAACTATTTTCTTTGTAAATATATAAATATGGTTTTAAAAGTTAAAGTCTTTGGTTGTGTCGTTTTTTGAATTAAATCTTATTAAAGTCTTACTAAATTCTTAACAAAACGACTATTTTCACGATATCGATGACTAATAATATATAAAGTAAAAATATATGTTTGTTTCAAATCGATATGAATGTTTTTTCCTCTTGAACCATATCATCATTTGAATATTTGAATTTAACGGGATTTTAAGGTCATTATACACACTTTATGACACAGTTGGTTTGGAGGTTACAATTAACACCACGAATTTCACCAAGTCCACCAAAGGAACGTTAATCCTCCTCGCCATTAAGTTTGGGGCACATAAAACAAACTCTTTCTCATAAATTAGCGCTTTTTATATCAGAATTAAACACCAACAGCTGTGTAGGATAAACTACCTCTACATACTGGTGCTCCAGACCGCTTTTAAACCCCGAACTTTATTGAGCATGTGATATCATAGCTAGACCTCTTGAAGGGTTCGACCCCACAGAGAAATGCTACCATCGCAATAGACCCCCAGCACATGTTTTTCTAGACTTACTAGATTGTTTTCCAGAAATTGGTACCAATCCCTGCACAGCCAAGATTTGTTAGTTTGTTCTGGGACAAAGCATATTTTTTTTCTGAGTTCATGTAATAATGAACTAAGTATATTGTAAATTATGGCATGACAAGGTCATGTCAGTCTAACACAGCTATCACGTAGACAACGGTTGATTCCATGATTAAAATTTCGAGACTCTAGAAAAAGTGTTTCTGTATAAACACTCGTGTCTACTTAATTCAATGAACTGCACTGGTCGGTTATATACAATATGTTTGTGTAAATCACTATGTGTGAGGATTGATACGATATAATGTGGAGACAAATTTAATTGTGATATTTCCAAAGCTACTGTCTCCTTTTTCAAAATAAGGTAGGTATTGAGAGATTTGTGAGTTCAACAGTTACGAACTGAATTGCCAGGCACAAACACCAGGTTAGTGGTCTGAGGATTACAGACAGTATTTATTGGTACATTACTGGTATTTATTAGTATATAATTACTATGTTACATTACTGGTATTTATTAGTATATAATTACTATGTTACATTATTGGTATTTATTGGTATACTTACCATATAACATTATTGATATTTATCGGTATATAATTACTATGTAACATTATTGGTATTTATTGGTATATATTTACAATGTTACATTACTGGTATATAATTACTATGTTGCATTATTGCTATTTATTGGTATACTTACCATATAACATTATTGATATATATTGGTATATAATTACTATGTAACAATATTGGTATTTATTGGTATATATTTACTATGTAACATTATTGGTATATAATTACTATGTAACATTATTGGTATTTATTGGTATATAATTACTATGTAACATTATTGGCATTTATTGGTATATAATTACTATGTAACATTATTGGCATTTATTGGAATATAATTACTATGTTATATTGTTGGTATTTATAGGTATATAATTACTTTGTAATATTATTTGTATTCATTGTTATATAATTACTATGTAACATTATTGGTATTTATTGGTATATAATTACAATGTTACATTATTGGTATTTATAGGTATATAATTACAATGTTACATTATTGGTATTTATTGGTACATAATAACTTTGTAACATTATAGGTATTCATTGGTATATGATTACTATGTTAAATGAACTACAGACTGAATATAAAGCTGACTATGATCCCGACGATCCGGCTGGTATGTCCATAACATCAGGTTCACTCCTCCCCCTCCCCCCGGGAGGGATTCTATTGCCCCACGTGTTTGTCTCTCCGCTGGCAGGGTTCGTTATAACGATCTGGGATCTTACTTACGGCACGATACTGACCCGGCTTTGGGTGTAGCTGTGTTTTTACTTACCCCATTATTTAGTATTTGTTAGTTTCATGTTTCTAATAACCCCACATGTATCGGGGCCGTTGGACGGTACTAGACTTCCGGAATTATTGAGGCAATTGCAGGCTTCTTCCATAATCCAGAAGTGGTTTTGACAAGGGCGTTTTTTCCCCGTCACAGGGGGCGCCGCTCCATGCTAAGCGTCCTATTAACCCCGACATATTCTAGGGCACTGGACGTGGGCATGCTTTATTAATGATGATTAAGTTATTTTAGAAAACAGTCTTTCTGTACATATAAAGGCAACACTTTGTGGAACAAACTGTTCTATCATAAAATGCGCTGCATTTCTATTCAGATTTGCTAACCTTTTTTAGCAGGAAATAATATCAACAAGGAATTTGAATACATGTAATTTGTTTGATAGCTGTCGACTCAACTGGCAAATAGTCCGTACAGGATCTATCAAACGATTTAATTTTACAAATCTTCTGTAAAAAATTGGAACACTTCCGCTATAATAGCTGGCTATTATATCGGTAAGCGATGCAGGTCATCAGTACGAGCATGGTACTCAATGTATGCATAACTTTATTTTAATGAGATGTCATTTCAGTGCAATCGTTAAGTTAAGATCGGAAGCGTGTAAGTAAGGACAATTGTCGCTGGAATCAGGACTGTATCCAGCTGGTGCCGTCAGCCGTGACCGGGTACGAACTACGGAGGCCCAGACACATCAACAGCTCAGTTACACAGTGTTAGTGATATAAGAACAGAATTATTTGTTACTCATCATTTATCAGGTTGTTCGCCAAGCAAAATAACTACAACTGCAACATGATTAATGACTTTCCACGTGTACCACACTGTACTCTTTGGATTGAGCATTACCTAACAAACAAACAGCTGTCCGACTAAACATGCGTAACTGAAAACGCAATATAAAGCGTGTTCATCAATGCAATTGTATTGAAAAATAGTAATATCTCCTCGTATAACTCTTCTTTGAAACACACAGTAGGTAATCTGACACTATGTCATAAACCGCCATCATAGGCTTCCATACATCCAAACAAGAGTCACCATCGGCCGAAGGTCACTATGGGCCTCCGTACATCACACTAAGGTCACTATGGGCCTCCGTCCATAGCACTAATGTCACTATGGGCCTCCGTACATCACACTAAGGTCACTATTGGCATCAGTGCATAAAACCAAGGGTCACCAGGCAGGGACCTTCGTACATTAAAGGTCACCACGGGCCCCCGTACATAGCACTACTGTCACTATGGGCCTCCGTACATCACACTAAGGTCACTATGGGAAACCGTACATCACACAATGGTCATTATTGGCCTCCGTACATCACACACTAAGTTCACTATTGACCTCCGTAAATCACACTAAGGTCAATATGGGCCTTCGTACATCACACTAATGTCACTAAGGGCCTCCGTACATCACACTAAGGTCACTATGGGCCTACGTACATCACACTAAGGTCACTATGGGCCTACGTACAAAGCACTACTGTCATTATGGGCCTCCGTACATCACACTAAGGTCACTAAGGGCCTCCGTACATCACACTAAGGTCACTATGGGCCTCCGTACAAAGCACTACTGTCATTATGGGCCTCCGTACATCACACTAAGGTCACCACGGGCCTCCGTCCATAGCACTACTGTCACTATGGGCACCGTACATCACACAAAGGTCAGTATGGGCCTCCGTACACCACTCTAAGGTCACTATGGGCCTCCGTACATCACATTAAGGTCAATATGGGCCTCCGTACATCACACTAGGGTCACTATGGGCCTCCGTACATCACACTAAGGTCACTTATTGGCTTCCGTACATCACACAAATGGTTAAATGGTAACAGTGGGCCTCCGTTCATCTTACTAAGGACTGTTACATGTATGATTTGCTAGAATTTTAATTCTAATAAAAATTTTTATTGTGTGGACTATTTACACTCGTATATTATTTTAGGACGATATATTCTTATAGTGTATCGGGACATATTATTACGTATGGATTTACACAATACAAGTTTAAGTTTATAAATAGTACTATGGAAATTACTTGCATAACTTTGCTGACTTTTTACTTGTCTGGTAAGCTATTCAGGGGTGGACACATTGTACCATTGTTTAAAGCTTTCTTATCACATACCTGTTGAATCTTGTTATAGTAATACAAGCAATTTTCAGACCATGAAATACAACTTTCTGTATTGCACATGTGCAATACGGAATGTTGTATTTACCTACTAGCCGAAACTACTTTTTATAGGAATCTCCTTGTCATGGCGAACTGAAAATTTCCCGGTATTTGCAAAAAAAATCAAAGTTTATAAAATCTTTGTATCGATCTCTACCAGATACGGAAGGTATGTGATAAAAGACCATACACCGCGCTCTCGTGAATAAATTCGTCCGCGCAATAAACTCGTGCTTTCTGATTCGTTTCAAAAACACAAGTGTGTGGTCTTGCATATGTACTTATGTGTTTAAACTACAGTTACATGTATATAGCTGATGTTCTATATTATCTTTGGGAAAATATGTTAATTAGGAGCAGAGAGATATACAGCAGGAATGGATATTAAAGAAGGGAAAAAGGGAACAAGTAGTAATGAGTGCGTGTGTGTCGAAGTTGCAAGAAGTATTCAAGAAAAGGGCAACGGGTCCTGTTAAAAACAATACCACTACAGCGTCAATGCTCATGATTATAAACAAACAAAAATAACATATCTATGTACATCGAAAGGCGTAACAAAGTGCTCAAGAATAGTACGTGTGTCCACCCTATAGGGGTCTGATTAAGCCCTTCGATGTGTGTCCACCCTATAGGGGTCTGATTAAGCCCTGCGATGCATTGCTCTTTCAAGCTCCAGTAAAACAGCGACGTTATAACTTACGAGTAAGCTTCTCCGTACACAAGACACCAGACCATCCCTCGGTACATCCCTCGGTACAGTTACCGGACACAGATTCGCACGAGGAGTTAGAACACTGTCCGCATATCTGCCTACAGTCAGGTCCATATTCAGTGCTACTACAAACTGAGGAAATAATAAACATTTATGAAAATCTACAAAGCGCCTCAGTTGTATTTTGCAAACTTGTCAAAAATACCGTTTTCAAGATAGGAAACTTACTGAATATCAAATGGAGAAGTATTGGCCAGGTGGAGGTTAGTGTTCTAGTGTGGGTCCCCTCAAATCAATTAGGGGTCACCCTTTGTTAATGGGGCAAAACTTCAGTTGCTGTCTCCATTGCAATACTTAGTCATATTCATTGAATTATGTATCTCTTGAAAAGAGTCGTCATGAAATGACATATTAGAGTTGCAACGATGAAAACGCTGATCAAGTCAAGCAAACTGGATGATAGATCAAGAAAATCATGCCAGATAGGTATATTAAAACACCAAGATTTGTCCCAATTCTACGTATAAATGATACACACGTTTCATGTGGAACACCTATGTGAGATTACTCTCACATATACGAACCCGATACCAGAACTACTTGTTTATGAAACACGACCGTGGTGAATCGCATCAAAGCAAACAGCATGTTGTTGTCTGACGTTCTGAAAACTGACGTAAAATGTGATACGTGACGTCATTAAGACGAAGAAAATCCCGACCGACATTTTTGGTGAAGTAAGCATTTCAACAACGACATCCTAAACAAAGAAATCTGTTAATCTAGGTCACATCCACGAAATATCAGTTCTCAAAACGAAAACCGGGGAAGTGAGGTCGACATCACTAGTGATATAACTATATGATCATAATTAAAAACGCAATTTTTTTTATCGGACAAGACAATAAAATATTCCCAAATATATCATGATGTCGACCATAACACTTGCACACAGTCTTCATCAACCAGTATCGTTCAAAACACTGTTTGTCAGTAGCATTCGACATCCATGAGAGGAATCGTGATATTCGGTAGAATCCCGTGAATATCGAGATAAGTATGCAATGTAAACAAACACTGTAGGTGGAGGACACAGGAATGTTATCAATTAAGTGGTTAGCCGTCCTTCATTTCAGAAGAGTTTATACGATCGAGTTGAAAGATGAACTCAGTGCTATTTGAAAGTAAAGTTAAAGGACATGGCAAGGTCTTTGATCCGTGCCTTATAAGCTCTTTGATAAATATAGATTTGTATGAAAACGTGTGAAAACAAATACAAAACGGCCTATGTTATCTTGTAGATCATTTTTAAAATCTATTAAATTAGTCATTGCATTTGCAACATATGCGTCACGTTTACATACATTTCAGGTTGGAGGTGGACAAAGGAGTAAACCAAAGATGATGGATTGTATGCAGAGGTATGGGGAAATTACCATGCTACCCGCGGCTGCTGAGTTCGTATACCACTCCAACCTACATATCATATACGTTCTCACTAGCATGAAATAGATGTACGATATGACAAGTAATAATTAAAGTTCTATACACCACATATGTGAATACCTAAACTCAATCAGTTTTGACCTTTTTATCTTATAATACCTCCTACCAATTTTGCGCTTTTCCCCTTTCAATCCAGGATCACACAGATAAGTTTGTTCATCTTTGGGGCATCGTCCGTCGACATGATTACAATTGTTGCCTCCTGCACAGCTACCACACTCCTCCCGACAGGCGTCCCCGTACCATCCCAAAGGGCATCCTGTAATAAGGGTTTGTCAATAATACTTGTACTGTTTTACTTTGGGGAAAACACTGATATAGCCCGTAATATTATCATTTTTTGGAAAAAAGTTTTGAAAAAAAACCCGGATAAATATCAATGAATACCAAGAAACATTGTTTGACATGTTCGCATTTATGTTCAAATATGAATTTTCAAAGTACATGTATGATGTTAATAATTTAATGTGTCAGCTTTACAGCACAGCGTATAATTCACAGCTAGAATAGACAGCATTTCACATATTTATCGTTTGGGTTTAGTTTTCAGTCGTTATAATGGGGAGAGCCGTGTGCTTGCGTTGGTCGTAAACTATATGAGCTATCTAGTTTCTTAGACGAAGTAGTTTACCCTGTTTACAGTAGGATTCTTTCCAACCAGGACTACAGCCGTTCTCACATGTTCCGTTAAACCTGTTACAGGTCTGTCCATCACGACATTGTCCACACTGCTCAGCACATTTAACTCCATAGCGGCCTTCTTCACACGCTGGAATTATAACGAAAGTTCACATTGGAGTTAAAATCAAAATCAATCGAATCAAGTAAATACTATCTAAAACATGAATAGCAAACTGATTTTGCAGGATATTGAAACATTGGAATCGATTATGTGAAGCATTCGCATCGATTGTGAAATCAAATTCAGGTATATTCCTTGTGTAATTCATTTAAAGTGGTTTTGCATTATTGTTTTTTTTACATAAATCATATACATAGATTAAGAATTACCAGTTTTACAAAGTGGTCCCTGCCATCCCGCTGCACATCCGCCAGGACACGACCCGTCGGTAATATTACACGTATGTTGACCTCCCTTACAGTCACCACATGTGTTTTCACAGTTCGGACCATACATACTAGGGGTACAATCTGTGTAGAAATAATGAAAAGAATGTTAAGACGTATGATGTAAGAGCAGATAAAAAAATATTTCAGAATCTAAGAGAGTAAAATGTTTTGAACTTTGTTTTAAAATTATGTTATTAAGTACAGACATAATATTCCCCTAATTAAATCATTGGTATAATGTGATTTTGAATATTTAGATAATACATCTATGTACATTGTATGTGGGATCGCACAACGTCACACGATGTTCTGTGTCCACGCGATGTAGTGTGAACGATGGATGTACGCTGAAATACTGGGCCATTAAAACTAACGTTGTGTGATGGCAATCGTGGTTGATTTAAATAGCGAAATAGCTTTAACAATTAATACGATTTTGTTTCAATACTATGTAATCTTGATTTAAGGCATGATACAAAAAAATTCTATCATATTTTAACAAGATCTGTTTGTTAATGCGGAGTTCACACGGTGCCGATTATGGCTCCCGTTTGAGATCAGACAGCGCTACGACACGCAAAGTGAAAAAAATTGGATTACTTTCCTCAATGATCTGCAATGTCCTATTATTGTCTGAACGCAGTCGTATGCGTCTTTTTACGTTTTTGCGTCGCGTCCCGTAACATTCGGTAAACTCAGCCGATTTTGTCCAGTTGGATTACAATCGTGACTATGTCGGCACAGATTCTGCTGTGTCAGATAAAATCGTAACAATGTCCTGTGTTGTCTGGACGGTGTCCTGTGGATCGGGACGCTGTCGTGATGAACGTGCATGATTTGAAGATTTTTTTTCATTGCCGTTTTTTGCGCTTGCCGACAACGTCGGTTCACTGTCGGATCTCTGTCGGATCGCATTCGGGAGAATAGGGACGCTGTCGGGACAGATTCAGTCGTGTTTTACCATGCGGAAGATACAAATCGCATCAGATTCGGATTGAGAACAGGGGAATCGGGACGCTTCTTGAACAATATCTGATTGTTGTCGTGATTAAATAAATGTTTTACAAATTTGTTTATTTCCCGCCACGAATCACAGGATCTTGATCAGAGTTTTGACAAATTTAAATCGGGAATGGTCCTATCAAGGTCGGCAGTAAAAGTCCTGAATGTTTATTTAGTAAGAAAATTGCGTTTTCATGTTTATTCGTTTAAGACTTAAATCGACACGTGTAAATACAGCACGGTCCCCACACAGACGCAATCATCGCCGATAAACTGTCTGTGCCAGCCACGGGCTAAGTAAACCTTAAGGTCACTTATCCAAATGTTATTAGCCTACTCCGTTACCCGAGAACCGTTCTTGACAGTTTTACATTTGTGATACTGTACCTTTTGTACATATTACAAGAATTGACATAACTCAAATTACCTTATTTCATATCTTCCGGGTTTATTTTAATCAGAAAAGAATTGATCAACCGATTACACCAAATCGCAAATTTGTGTTGACATAAGCGCACAACGAGGCGAACTATTGTTGAATCGCACGATTGTGCGGATAATAAGCGCCAATATGGGCATGCTACATTGTATATGAACGATGTGCGCACTATGTACGGCGACACAACTTTAACTTTGAAATCATATTTCAATGTCATACATGTAATAAACAAATCCATTTACTGTAAGACTAGTGGATCGTAAATAACGTACCTGTGTCACATGTGTTGCCCTGTTTACCGGCAGCACACCCAGTCAAACACGTGCCATTGTTATGGTGACATGGTGCCCCGTTTAAACAACGTCCACAATAACTGTTACAGTTCCAGCCATATTTCCCTGGATCACAAACTGAAAGCAAAGTTATTTGCCAATCTATACATTATCATTATAAAATACTGCGACAATGTCTACAAGGAATTAGTCAAGTATGTTTTTTACGGTACATTGTTTTCCGATTGGGACCTTTGTTACATTTTATTCACGTCTTTGCAATGAATTTTCATCACTTCATTTTTTGTCCGAGCTTGATTTAGACATAATGTTCAACTTTGCAGTAAAATCGCTTTGGCCTATTAACTGATCAAGGTAGAATTTTTAAGAAACGGATGGAATAAAAAAAATGAAGTCAGGAAAACTTAGAACACAATGAGAAAATATTGTAACGTACAAACCAGTACATTCTGAAATATTGACATTTGGTAAATACGTTTGTTCACATCTCAAAAAAGCAAAAACATTTTATTATTTCTGGGCGAGCAAAATGAAAAGCGGAACGTGATTATAAACTAATACTTATTTTTTCCATTTTATCTTAGGAATCCTCACTATTTTCTTTAGCTTGGTCGGAATAATTATTCTTAATGTCTTCATTTAATCTTCGAAATAATTTATCAGATATATTATATTACATTTATCATATCAATCAACTATAATGATGATTCAAACGTTCCATAATGAAACAGACGCAAATTAAAGATTAATGCGTAAAGTTGAGCATGTCTTAAATTCTAATACCTTCAATACACGTATCGACCTTGTATCCTGGCGCACAGCCAGATCTACATGATCCATCCCGGTGGTCGCACGTTGTTGGTTCAGATTTGCAATGGCCACACTTACTTCCACAGTTGTCGCCAAATGTACCATCCACACACTCTGTAAAAATAGCGGTCTAAACAAGTCTTCAACGTACAGTTTCGATTATCAGTAAAATTAGAATCTACCTCGAAATCAGTTAAAACCTAGGCTATTTGAGGGCACCATATGTTAAGCAATTTGAGCCGTGTATAAAATTGAAGAAGAAAATACGAAATGTGAATACCTTTACTAACGAAAAAACAAGCACTGCAGTTGTTTGATTTATTAAGAACATACAAATAATACGAGGTTAAATTAACGCTTAAAACAAAACAAAGGACAGATGAGTCTGTATTGCGCACTTGTCATCATTTCATATCTGTGACCTTCAAACATGATCAAGCTCAAATTCATTTAAATGGGGAAACTTTTCACATAACGTGTCATAGATAATGTTTATTTTTTATACAACAATTATGAAACAAGTTATTACAACTCATACTAATCACTCTTGTTTGACCGGATGTAAGCACGGGGGTGAATGTGGGAGGAAACCGGAATACCCGGAGAGAACCCACGTGGTCGGGCTGGTTACCCCATAACTTTCCATTTCCGATAGCGGAATCGAACCCCGGCCGCTTTAGTGAAAGCAAGTGTGCTATCCAATGCGCCACCCGACCACCCAACGTGTCATTGTAAGATATCTTTTTTTACTCCACGCCTTATTAACATTGTTACTTCTAAAACCTTCAAGATTGTTTTTTTATTCCGATCCCTTAGCTTAAAGCCGAATATCATGACCTACACATTTTTGGTAATAGAGAGGAAATAGCTTTTAAGTGTTAACAAATTTGACCCTGTGACTTGGAAGGTTGTTCTTTAGAAAAAGGAAATACATTGTAAATATAAGACCTTATCCATGTATGCTACTATAAATAACAACAGTCGTTAAGTTAAAACAAATTTGACCCCCGGGGCCTTAACATTTAGTAAATGCTACATGGTATTCTTTTAAATAACTTCAACAGCCCTTCATCCTAGGATTATCGTGGCATAATCATCTAAGCATCGTAGCTCTTCAGAGGAAGTCCTATAACGATTTTAACACATTTACGACCTGTGACCTTAAGATAAGGTCGTCATTGATTTGCAAAATACATATATTAATGCATCCCGCTAAAGAAAACAAGTATGCACTCTATACATCGAAATGTCTCTGATATATCACTAGATCAAATCCTCCTTACATGGTACAAGCAAAAGTTATCAAGTAATCTGCTAGACTTTCAAGTATCTCGTAAATGTAGTTAACCATTTTTTTCAGGTAAAATTATGTAAAAATGAGAAAACAACAAACCTTCACATAAAAACAACAAACCTTCACATAAAAACCTTAATTCCATTTAAATTGAAACAATGCTTTCAGCTTTATAGAATATTTATGCTAGAACTGTTTTTCGGACTGTCAAATTTTTCACAATTCTGGCTTATAAATATAATGCCACGAGAGAACAGACGAACCATTGAACCGTTTGCTTTTTATGAAATTTACAAAGTATCTATAAATAGAAAACTGTATTTACCACTTTATTACAATGAAATGTCATGACCCACTCGTGACGTCATCACTATTAAACGTCATAACTGTGCACATCATTGTCTCTCTTGGTGGTTATTCTATTCAACAAGCATCCAGGACACAAACACTTATTCGAACTTAAATTAAATTTGCTACATGATAAAAAATAGTTTAATAGAGTTAGTGAAATGATCAATTTAACCTCAAGCTCTGCACTTTATTGAATTTGCCATATCCAAACTCCTGCATAATCAAGGAGGTGACACTAACCGTAAAATTATACTTAATACTTAGTACGAAACATGTTGAGTCCATATCATATCGCCAGGCATATCCAGGAAAAAACTGGTCCTCAATTATCCATGTTATGATAAAGATATCTGTAATCATGGATGACACTCCGTAAAGTATGTGAGATACATGATGAGAGTAGCCAGGGAAGCTATAATGTAATGTTGTTTGTATCAGTACAATTATACGTTAACGATAATTACCCGTGCTACATGATGTCCCACTGTATCCAGGACTACATTCTCCCTGATGACACGTGCCTTTCACGATATCACATGTTCCAGCCTTACAGAAACATAGCGAAGCGCAGTCTTGTCCGAAGTAGTAATTGTCACACGCTGAAACATGAGTAATACGGGGATCATTTTCAACAGCAACGTTGCGGAATCAAAATTGACTAAATATGTACACAATGTAAATGTATTCCACTCACACATAACACAGGACAAAGTTGGAGTGAAATTGCAGTGATATAAATACACATATGTTGTGCATTGTACAGGTTCTTTCTCAATAATTACATGTAGGTTTTATGTGTTATGATGTGAATTAGAAGAAAACTTTGTCATCACACTAAGAGAAACGCTTAGCATATATACAACACGAGGTTGTAACGGGAGCTGAGGTCATCATTAACACTGAAACAAAGATTATAATTTTGTATTTTTGTTTTGTTTTTTGTTTGCGTATTACATCCTTTTAACAGCTATGGTCACTTATTTGAACAGATGAATTTAGTTTCAATGAAAACAAATCAGCCAAATAAAGGCACAGATTGTTCCAAAAGGAACGTCTACAGTATACAAACCTTGTCATCGAACTCATCAAATATAGTGTCCAAAAATGGTTGGACTGAAGAATTACTTGTAGACGAGGATGTTCTAGATTGATAAAAATATCGTTTGACTTCTTGGAAATCAACATTCCATTTATTCCTTTTCCTGAGTATACGGTGTCACAATATAGCTATAACCTTGATTCAATTGTACTTAGACCGGAAGTTAGCAGTTCGGATACTGACTTAGTTAAGTAATGTTTTCCAAATGTCTTTTCTCTAAATAGTTATACATATATACGCTTCATTTATATAAACACACTGTACCATGAAATTGTGAAAGCTTAACTACCATACGGTTATGTCCATCAACCTGTTATGGCAGACGATCAATCTATAAATAAGAATAAAAAACCTGAGATTGAAAGCATGATCAGTATATTCGTTTTATGGTTTCCTCTTTCTTTATGTAAATAAAGAAACAAGTTATTTACGTTTTTCACACGTGGATCCGGTGTAGCCTGGTTCACAACCTCGCATACAGGTTCCATTTCCGGGGTAGCATAGATTGTCGGTACAGTGTGCTGGACAGTCTTCTGCACAGTTTGGGCCATGCTTGTTTATGGGACAACCTGTGTTTAATATGCATTAATCTGTATTCCAATGTACAGTATCTCGTCTAAGATAATATACTTGAATCATAAAATAATAAATAGGCTACATTACACAACTTTCGTCTGTCCAACAACTGACTGTCAAGAGTTCACAAAAACTTTTAGTTGAAATATATATAACTAATACAATTAAATCAGCTTTCTGTCAATGTACGAAAAGTGTAAACAAAATAGTATCGAAAGAGTTTACGGATGGCAAAGATATTTCTATTGGACAATTTGTTTGACATGTTATTTATTGTCACTTATGCAATGTGGCATTCATGTTTGCCGGGCTGCTGTGTCTTTAAGACTACGTTATCATAATATTCATTTTGGATAGACTACCTGCAAAATGTGTAACGGATAATCCACCATACTGTCAAAAATGATCAATATCAGCATGGTACTTTGTAAACAAGTTTACTTTATGCATGTGCAAAGTCTGGCATCGGCTGGATGTACTTAGACTATCATGTGGTCTGGTTTATTCAATATTTATCGCTTGCAGCGGTCCTCATTTCAATCATACACGTTTTATGTTGTATGTTTAGTTTAATGGTTTCTGAAATACTACTCAGATCGAAAAGCTCCATGGAATGGCAGGGGAGATAACACCTGACATACTAATTGCCGAAACACGGGATATATCGCCAGGGAATGACAGAGATATATCACCTAAATACAACTATATGAATGGCAGATGATATAACATATTTCATACAAGGTCGTCATTAACCAGAGGAGATTTGAGAAAGGCCAAAGATAAAACCCGAAGTACTATTTCTCCTTCATACAGCAGGCATGTCCCGGAAATGCACATAAGATAACATCGTTAATTCGTGACATCTTATCAAAGAAAATACTTCAAGGAATTACAAAGAAAATAACGCCTGAAATACTCAAGGTAATGTTACATGGATTACTGGCCCTTTGAAACATAGCACATAGCTCCAGGAAATGGCAGAACATAACATCTAGATAAAAAACGCCCTTCGTAACACGGAAAACAACCCCAAAGAAAAGGTAAAAAATAACACATAAATAACTATAGCCCTTCGTAACACAAAAAACAACTCCAGAAAAAGACAGACGTTAGCACCTGGATAACTACCCAATTGTAGTTCCAACGGAAACAACTCATTGAAAAGACAGCAGATAACACCGGCATAGCTAGCGCTTTGTAACTCGAAAAACAGCTAGGGAAATTACAAAAGATACTTGCTGGATAATAAGTCATTTGTACACAGAAAATTATAGGAAATGACAAAATTTACAACACTTGGATAGCGAGTCCTTTGTAACAACGAAAATAATACCAAGAAATAGCAGAAGCTTACACATGGGTTACTGATCCTTTGTTACAAAATACACATCAAATGGAAGGAGACATCTGAAACACTAGACATAGCAAACAAACACAAATACAGGCAATGGCATGAAATAACACATTTCTATTTGTATGCCACGATTTAGAGATAACGATTTTTGAAGATTAGAAGAAGATTACAGTATATTAAAACGCTATATACAATAAGTAATATCTTTTTTTGAGCCAGCAATTACGATCGTCTTGCTACATATGATAATATACAACATTTGATATAGCGTCCTATCCCTAGTAACATAAGCCACTCTAAAGTGCTTTAAAATACATACAGTTGTGGGATCGCACAACGTTACACGATGTGCGGTGTGCGCAAGATGTGTGCACGGTGTGTGCACGATGTGCGAACGATAAAAAATTGCACGATCATTGCTTACGCACATTTGTGCGCACAATGGACGATCTTTGTGCGATAACAATCGTGGTTGGTGTAAATTGAGGATTGGCTTAACAATATATATGGTTTCGTGTTTAAACATATAAACTTGATAATCTAAGTATGTTTCTTTGTTCTAGCTACATCTATAAGCTTATCTTTCTGTTTATACTTTCTTAAATCTAGATATTGTGTTTTCGGTGTTTTTTTAAACGACCTTAAATGACAAATGTTTACAACACAGTCCCGTATACAGGTAAACATAGCCACTTTGCACAGGTACATTGTACCTCGACCGAAGGTTTTTTCACCCGGGGCACATACGTAACTGGTCGGAGTGTGAACATCCAGATGAAGGGGAGCTATAGACTAAACCGAATGCAAACAAGCATACTGAGTAGATAATTCCCTATTATTTTTAACATATATTAATCGTAGGAAGATATAAACGCTATGATTAATTCCAGTATAAGATATTTATGAAAATCCCATTAAAACCACCACTAAAATCAACTTCAAAAGATAAGTATCTGCATACAAGCAATCAGAAAATATAAAAGCCTTTATCTAAGCAGATGTTATTTTATAACAATTTGATTAAAAAAATAAGCAACTTATATATCATGTATTAGTTAAAGTCTCCTTACACATTTTTTAGATGTGAATGCTCTGTCTGCACATATAGAAATAATATTCCCTTCCACAGCGTATAAAAGCATACAACAAATTATCACAATCTTTGTGTTTTAGTATTTTGTAATTTCATTCTAGAATGGAAAGCTTTATAATGACGCTTCATATAATGAGAATATATCAGTTCCGCATCGTCCTTAAAAATAAATCGTAAATCGTACGATTAAACATGATGATAGTTGGATATAAATATCAATAACGTTTGATAACTTACCGATTACCTTGACTTCACACAATTCCAGAACTGCATATCGACTATAGTCTGACCCAGAGAGTGTCTGTCTTTCATTGTAAAGAGTGACGTAACGTCCTATGTTACTACAGGACTGGTTTTCGTGGTTTGCACTACTTAGTGCAGGGTCCGTGTCACTGTAACAAATGTTGGCCGGGATAACGGGTAGATATGTGGGAGACGCCGTCACAATGATGGAGTATCCATTCCGACGTATTTGATCTGTGTGGTAACAATGTATAAACGAAATGAAACATTATTTTCAATCACATCATCAACTGATATTGTAAAACAATATTGGTTATATTATTGAAACAACTTTGTTTTTCTGGGTATTCAAGACTCTTTATCATCGCATATAGTAAAGGGTCAGTAATTTTCCTGCTTTTTGTTTTCTTCAGTGCGTTTCATTTAAATTATCAAGAGGGTTACCATGCAAGAAATCTTAAAGAATATGGTTTCAAAGTGTTTTATTTCGAAAAATGATAACTTTAAAAGCAAAATACTTTAATGTATACAAAACAATAAATCTTCAAACACCTCGTTTTTGTTATTGAAGTTCTGTCAATGTGAGCTAGACTCAGATAATAATACCAACCATCGCTTCATTTATTTATCAAATTTATAATTAATGTCATATCAAGACAAACAATCAAACTTAAATACAGTTGTCATCACTTACGCGTATGCTGGTCATTTCCTCCTTTCCTGAATATAACTTCCACATGATCTATTACGACCGTTTGCTGAAGATCAACCTGCCAGAAGGTGGTTATCTGGTTTGTTATGGTGTACAGACATTGTGGGATGTTTGGATTATTCGGATCGTTTAACAAGTCTGAATCGTTTCCATCAACCACTAAACTTGAAGGTCCCTTTCCTGCCCGATAACCTGAGGAATGTGTTGGGCGTCCCTTGGACAAATTCACTGTAATTATCAAGAATAAGCATTCTTATCATTGTAGTCTTTAGTCATCGCTGAAAGTTCAGGTGATTGAGTGAAATCTACAGACAAGATAAAAGAGTACTAATCACCTTCACGAAATGGTTTCAATTTACTGAATCTCTGGAAAATGCAAGCAAAGTAGTAGCATATCAGGATCCCATAGGACAAGGACGCTTAATTTATATTACGAAAGTGTTTGTTCTTTGTTTCAACAATAAACTGTCCTTTTTTTCATTTTATTACCATTTACCCTAAAGGAATATACCTTTATGCAATGTTGTTACTATATTAAAATTGACTAAATATGTACACAATGTAAATGTATTCCACTCACACATAACACAGGACAAAGTTGGAGTGAAATTGCAGTGATATAAATACACATATGTTGTGCATTGTACAGGTTCTTTCTTAATGATTACATGTAGGTTTTATGTGTTATGTTATGAATTAGAAGAAAACTTTGACATCACACTAAGAGAAACGCTTACCATATATACAACACGAGGTTGTAACGGGAGCTGAGGTCATCATCAACACTGAAACAAAGATCATAAAAGTTTTGTTTTTATTTTGCGTATAACATCTTTTTAACAGCTATGGTCACTTATTTGAACAGATGAACGGTTATTTCCAGCAACCTGTTTTACCAAACGATCAATCTATGAATAAGAAAATAAATTACTGAGATTGAAAGCATCATTGTTGTATTCGTTTCGTGAACTTCTGCTGTCTTTATGTAAATAAAGAAACAAATTATTTACCTTTTTCACACCTGGATCCGGTGTAGCCTGGTTCACAACCTAGCATACAGGTTCCATTTCCGGGGTAGCATAGATTGTTGGTACAGTTTGCTGGACAGTCTTCTGCAC
Organism: Chlamys rubida; assembly: GCA_032359455.1. Classification (NCBI taxonomy): domain Eukaryota; kingdom Metazoa; phylum Mollusca; class Bivalvia; order Pectinida; family Pectinidae; genus Chlamys; species Chlamys rubida. Next base: position 20,410 of record JAUMHH010063770.1, read on the forward strand.
AGTTCGGGCCATGTTTGCTTATGGGACAACCTGTGTTTAATATGCATTAATGTGCATTCCAATGTATCCCGTCTAAGATAATATACTTGATTGAATCATAAAATAATAAATAAGCTACATTACACAACTTACGTCTGTCCAACTGTCGAGAGTTCACAAAAACGTTTAGTTGAAATAGATATAACTTATACAATTAAATCAGTTTTCTGTCAATGTACGAAAAGCGTAAAAAATAAAATAGAATTAAAAGAGTTTACGGATGGCAAAGATATTTCTATCGGACTATTTGTTTGAAATGTTATTTAATGTCACTAATACAATATGGCATTCATGTTTGCCGGGCTGCTGTGTCTTTAAGATAACGTTATCATAATATTCATTTTGGATAGACTACCTGCAAAATTTATAACGGATAATCCACAATACTGTCAAAAATGATCAATATCAGCATGGTACTTTACTTAAAGTTTACTTTAAGCATGTTCAAGATGTACTTTATCATGTGGTCTGGTTTATTTAATATTTATCGCTTGCAACGGTCCTCATTACAATGATACACTTTTTATGTTGTATGTTTAGTTTCGTGGTGGCTGAAATACTACTCAGCTCGAAAAGCTCCATGGAATGGCAGGGGAGATAACACCTGACATACTAATCGCCAAAACACGGGATATATCGCCAGGGAATGACAGCGATTTATCATCTAAATACAACAATATGAATAACAGATGATATAACATATTTCACACAGGGTCGTCACTACCCAGAAGAGATTTGTGAAAGGCCAAAGATAAAACCCGAAGTACTATTTCTCCTTCATACAGCAGACATTTCCAGGACATACACATAAAATAACATCGTTAATTCGTGACATCTTATCAAAGAAAACACTTCAAGGAATTAAAAAGAAAATAACGCCTGAAATACTCAACGTAATGTTAGATAATAGCACATGAATTATTGGCCCTTTGAAACATAGCACATAGCTCCAGGAAATTGCAGAGCATAACATCTGGATAAAAAGCCCTTCGTAACACGGAAAATAACCCCAAAGAAAAGGTAGAAAATAACACATAAATAACTACAGACCTTCGTAACACAAAAAACAACTCCAGCAAAAGGCAGACGTTAGCACCTGAATAACTACCCATTTGTAGTTCCAACGGAAACAACTCATTGGAAAGACAGAAGATAACACCGGCATAGCTAGCGCTTTGTAACTCGAAAAACAGCTCCGGGAAACTGCAAAAGATACTTGCTGGATAATAAGTAATTTGTACACAAAACACTATAGGAAATGACAAAATGTACAACACTTGGATAGCTAGTCCTTTGTAACAACGAAAATAACACCAAGAAATAGCAGAAGCTTACTCATAGGTTACTGATCCTTTGTTACAAAATACACATCAAATCGAAGGAGACATCTGAAACACTAGACATAGCAAACAAAAACAAATACAGGCAATGGCATGAAATAACACATTTCTATTTGTATGCCACATTTTAGAGATAACGATTTTTGAAGACTAGAAGAAGATTACAATATATTAAAACGCTATATACAATAAGTAATATCTTTATTTGAGCCAGAAATTACGATCGTCTTAATGGATGCTACATATGATAATATACAACATTTGTAGGCGCCCTATCTAGCTAACATAAGCCACTCTAAAGCGCTTTAAAATACATACAGTTGTGGGATCGTACAACGTTACACGATGTGCGGTGTGCGCAAGATGTGTGCACGGTGTGTGCACGATGTGCGAACGATAAAAAATTGCACGATCATTGCTTACGTACATTTGTGTGCTCAATGGACGATCGTTGTGCGATACTAATCGTGGTTGGTGTAAATTGAGGAATGGCTTAACAATATATATGGTTTCGTGTTTAAACATATAAACTTGATAATTTAAGTATGTTTCTTTGTTCTACATCTATAAGCTTATCTTTCTGTCTATACTTTCTTAAATCTAGAAATTGTGTTTTCGGTGTTTTTTAAACGACCTTAAATGACAAATTTTACAACACAGTCCCGTATACAGGTAAGCATAGCTACTTTGCACAGGTACATTGTACCTCGACCGAAGTTTTTTCACCCGGGGCACCTACGTAACTCGTCCGGGTGTGAAAACCCAGATGAAGGGGAGCTATAGACTAAACCGAATGCAAACAAGCATACTGAGTAAAGAATTCCCTATTATTTTTAACATATATTAATCGTTGGAAAATATAAACGCTATGATTAATTCCAGTACAAAATATTTATGAAAATCCCATTAAAACCACCACTAAAATCAACTTCAAAAGATAAGTATCTACATACAAGCAATAAGAAAATATAAAAGCCTGTATCTAAACAGATGTTATTTAATAACAATTTGATTAAGAAATACGCAACTTATATATCATGTTTTAGTTAAAGTCTCCTTACACATTTTTTAGATGTGAATGTTCTATGTGCACATATAGAAAAAATATTCCCTTCCACAGCGTATAAAATCATGCAACAAATTATCACAATCTTTGTGTTTTAGTATTTCGTAATTTCATTCTAGAATGGAAAACTTTATAATGACGCTTCATATAATGAGAATATATCAGTTCCGCATCGTCCTTAAAAATAAATCGTAAATCGTACGAT
>JAUMHH010063881.1:0-23050 GCA_032359455.1 Chlamys rubida
AGATTTCTCTGTAAAACCAGTATGGGAAGTTTATTAGTCCCCTACCAGTGAAACCGGGAGGGACTATAGTTTTCCTCTGCGTCTGTCTGTGTACGTACGTAACACCAATGTTTGTCAGCGCTCTAGTGGCTTCATTCCTTGAGGGATTTTGATCAAACTTCACACAAATACAAAGGACAAAAATATCTCGGACAAGTTCGAGTTTCAGGATTGTTGGGTTAAGGTCAAGGTCACCGTTACTATTTTTGGAAAATCTTTGTCTGCGCTCTAGCGGCTTCATTCCTTGAGGGATTTTGATCAAACTTCACACAAATACAAAGAACCATAATATCTCTGGACAAGTTTGAGTTTCAGGGTTGTTGGGTTAAGGTCAAGGTCACAGTTACTATTTTTAGAAAATCCTTGTCAGTGCTCTAGCGGCTTCATTTCTTGAGGGATTTTGATCAAACTTCACACAATTACAAAGGACCATAATATCTCTGACAAGTTTGAGTTTCTGGGTTGTCGGTTCAAGGTCACTTCCTATTTTTAGAAAATCCTTGTCGGCGCTCTAGCGACTTCATTCCTTGAGGGATTTTTAAACACCAAAGGGCACCATTTTTATAAATCATTACAATACAATGGAATAGTGTACCATACAATCAGAATTTACTCCTAATCACCAGTGAAACTGCCTTCTTCAGTGTTTGCTACGTCATGGGTGTACAATTCCACTAGCCAATCTTGACTAGTAGACTTTCTGTCTGTGTTTGGGCAAACAGTAGAATTATTCAAAACCTGATATTGGACACCCCTGTATATATGTTGTACATGTATGCAAGTTGCTAATGTTTTGACACAGGAGTAGTTTTAGGCATGGTCCCCATTACAATTTAGAATCAGTACCTACTCTAGTTACAATTCCTCAGTTCAATGAGAAGAATATATAAGAACTGTGAAATTCAAGCCAGTTACAATGAATTTTGTTCCATGCACATCTAATACCAAATGACCGAAAATATCTTTGTATAAATTAAGTTTAATCAAGCAGATACATCTCAAACTCCCTTCTTAAATAGTGCATTAAGTAGTGATAAAGATGTTTATTGTTTTTATTGCAGCGATGCTGAGTTAGAGACTGTCCAGACAAAGCGGAAGAGATCTTTAAGTGACACAGAAACGCCTGATGATCAACCAGAGAAAAGGTTACTGTCCGTCCTTCTGTCTGTTTGTGTGTCCACATTTTGTTTCCAGAGATTATCTCTAAATTAAGAAGTCTCAAATTTCAGAAAACTTCACTGTAATATGTAGATGTGAAATTGGGGCTCAACAAGTTGGTAAGGTCAATGCCATTGTCGATAAAAAATATAACGAGGGATTTGCTGCTGATAGACTGGTCGATAGAAGAAGAAAAAATGGTCATTATATCATGTTTTGATACAGGACCAAAGAAACCAGTCGCTGGTCATATTGTTTAGCTGGTCACTATACACTGTCATTATATAGTAAAATGCTTGGGAATGTTTCAGATTAGTAGTTATAGACAGAGGGTTGCTAGGACAGTTTACTGTAGAGCGACCAAGTAGAAAATAGAAAAGTCAAGACCCTTTGTTTGCAAAAGGGAGAGTTGCAGATAATATGTCGCCCATCAAGATCAATGTCCCCAAAGCAGCAGACAATCCCCCAATTCTACCTAGAGACCCACACATTATGGTTTGTTGTGTTGATGTGTAAAGTATGTAGTGAATACTGCAATAAGCAGGTCTTTTTCCCCTAAATTCCTTTCCTGATGTACATACCTGGTATTAAGGGATCTATATGTCATTTGTGTGGTGCATTTATTTTAAATGGACTTAAAGATGGTGAAATGTATTTTAAAATGATAAATATGCCAATATGTTCTATGCATTTCCAGTTGAAAAAATAACTTCACTGTCACAAACCTTGACCAGTTGAAATAATTACTTCCTTGTCACAAAACTTGACCAGTTGAAATAATTATTTAACTGTCGCAAACCTTGATACTTTCCTTGGTCAGTACAAGTACCGGTATAATTTGACAGTGGTTAGATTCATCAGAGAGATAGTTTCTTTTGTTACATATGCTATGTACAAAATGGCCAGACAGACACTGGACACCAGTATTTATAATTATAAATTCTTAACTTTAATTATTAAATTGTTTTAAAATGAAGGAATGTTGATGATTCATTTGTCTTTAAAACTTGCGGTGATTTTAGTTACAAACATTTTATGCAAGCAAAATTTGACTTTAAAATCCAAATCAGACTAATCAACTCATTTCATAATCAAGAAAACAGGGTCATGGCAGTAGCTGGTGATTTGTCAAATTACACTCTATCATGCTCAATTGTGACCAGCTACTGTTCTGTCATCAGCCATTCATTTTAACATAGTAATTCTTGGAATGTCATTTAATTCATTACAAATGACAGATGGAGTACCCAGTGACTTAATAACAACTTTGAACTTCTGATTGGCGGTAAAGACTAATGAACTCTAAATATTGTACAGTTTATTGTGATGTTAACATTTATAAATACTTCAGTGTTATAACAAGATTAGAAATGTTCGTTATTGAGTTTAATTCATGAATACAGTAGGTAATGTATTATGAAAATAATTATTGTCTAGTTGATTGCATTAAAGAATGATTTTACTCTTTTTCAGGACAAAGTCTGAAGCTACTGATGAAGAAGATGAAAGCGGAGAGGTTGCTGATACGAAGGTGGACAGCTCCGATGATGTGAAGTGCAATGTTAAAGATATTTTGAAGGATGATGTTGATAATGTTAAAGATATTTTGAAGGATGATGTTGATGATGCTAGGGAAATCAAAGATGATAAGACAGAGGAGGAGGAGGACAGTATACAAAGTGATGTAGATAACGATACAACAGAGCAACCAAGTGGTGAAAAGGAAGACGAAAAATTTCCAAGTGATTCTATTAAGGATATCTCTTGTGATGAAAAAGATGAAAAGGACGAAAGTGTACCAAGTGATGAAAATGATAAAGAAAAGGAAACTTGTGATTCAGATGTAGAAATGAATGATAAAGAAAAGGAAACATGTGATTCAGATGTAGAAGTGAATAAAAGTAAGGAAAGTGGTGCTAATGGGAACGGCGAGGGTGATAAAACTTCAGAGGAAAAGACAGTGACAACAAATGGTGATGAATCCGGAAAAAGTGTTAATCTAGCCTCGAAGGATGAGAAAAAATCAAACGAAAATGGCGAATCTTTGTCTAACAATGTACCACACCGATCGCGTAAACGTCCATCTCTGCCCTCTGAAGTAAAAGTAAACGGTGACAGTGACAGTAAAATGGATGATGATGCATCAACAGGCAAATCTGAGGACAGTGAAAAGGAAAATCGTAGGTTAGATATGGACATTCCCATGGATCTCAGTACCAAGTCTAACTCCACAACAAATGGCAATGACATCATCATGTTGTCAGACTCGGAATCTGAAGAGGAACCTTTGATGATGAATGGAGATTTTCATGAACTGAGTCCGAGCGAAATCCTTAAAAGACGTAAAGCCATTAAACAATTTGAATCTGAATTACGTAATGAGGAAGCCAAATTAGTGCTGTTAAAAAAACTTAAACAGAGTCAAGTGTCCCATCAATTGCAGGAACATACAAGTGTTAATAGCAAGCAGCCTGCAGTCAAACAGTCTAACGTGTCTCAGCCCCCACCTTTAGTACGTGGCAGTCAGCAGCAGCAGCAGCAGCAGCAACAGCAACAGCAACCCCAGGCACGCCCTGCCCATGCTCACAGTCAACCCCCACAGCTCATGAGGGGCAACCAGATGCCCCAGTCCAGTAGGTCGCATCAGCAGGGGCCTCCTCCTCTTGTGAATATGGGCAGTGGACAGCGTATCGACAATCGCCGGATGCCACACATGGGTTACCAGGGTGGCCTCGTCCCAGGACAGTCACATCAGTCCCATGGAAGTCATGGCAGTATCATGTCCAACTACCGACAGAATCAGAATTCTCAGGCGGCACAGGCAGCACAGGCAGCTGCTCAGGCAGCTCGCGAAGCTAGGGAAGTAGACAATCAGACGCCGGCCCAGCGTCAGGCCGCAGCCAAAATGGCTTTGAGGAAACAACTGGAGAAAACCCTCCTACAGATTCCTCCACCCAAGCCTCCACCGCCAGAAATGAACTTTATTCCTAGTCTAGGGAGTCCCGACTTTATATCGTTGCTCGGATTAGAGGAAGCTGTCAATTACATCATTGATGCTGCTCTTATATCAAAAGGACAGAAAAATCCTGATGAGAAAATGGTATGTAATCCATTTACATGTATTCAGTGTAACACAGACTTTACTCCTGTGTGGAAGCGTGAGAAAGCAGGGTCCAAGAATGTGATTTGCGAGAACTGTGTAACAACAAATCAAAAGAAGGCACTTAAACAGGAGCACACAAATCGCCTCAAGAGTGCATTTGTGAAGGCTCTTCAACAGGAGCAGGAGATTGAAAGGATGCAGTCCCAAACAACCCAATCCTCGTCTAACAACGCAATCGCTTCCTCTAATTCCTCGTCATCATCCTCTTCCCTGCAGCAGCAGCAGCAGCAACAACAACAGAGCCATACAACAGCCAATTCCTCGAACAACAGTGGCAGCAGCTCTCTGTCCTCAGGGCCACCCCCGTCCTCCCTTCCCTCGTCTGTGTACAAGGCGACGTCCGAGACGATCCGCCAGCATCAGAACTTTATACAGGCACACCAGGCTGCAGCGGCCCATCAGACTGCTCTGAGGATGGGCCAGCCACTTGGTATGGCTCCATTTGCGGCTGCAGCAGCTGCAGCACGAGGGGCATTCCCCTATCAAATTCCATATGGGGCCAAGCCGTCGGACTTGCAACTCCAACGACAATATCTCTTGGACATGATTCCTAACAAGGGGGCCATGTCGTGGAGACCATGAATTGATAGTGTAGATTTATCACTTGCGATTACTTGTCTCTTCTATTAAAACTGCTTATCTTATAATTCATTAACTGAAGCATTATGTATGGGTCTTCATTTACAAAGATTTTAAAATATAAAATTGAACTTGTGACACTGAAGTTGTAAAAGTGCATCAGTATTTTTTTGTAACTGTAATACGATGATTTGGCCACATTCCATTTTTGACCTTTTGGACGGCCATGGGAGCTATACATGTTATGGTCTCACTATATATATATATAGCTAATTGCCTATTCAGTAGAATTGGATGGTCTAAGGGTATGTCTATCAGAATTTGTGCAACACCTACTGTGTTTAATAGAATGACATACTTTCGAAACATGCATAATATCATTCCCGTACTGATTTAAAGAAAAATAATTTCCTTGTTTGGAATGGACTACATGTTTGCTCTTTCAATGATAAACTAATAGTATTTTGTTTGAAAAGCTCTATCGTGATTTTTCGGAAAATTTTGTATTTTTTGTTGATAGATTTTTCTCAGTGCTGTGAAATGAGTTTCATTTCCATAGTTTAAACTCAAAACAACGAAAGATTTTCTCGTTTTCATCTTGTGCATTGTAAAGGCTTATTGTTTTCATACATACAATGTACATAAGCATTTATTTGTAAGTGAAGTTTGCAACTCTTGCTTTTTATCATTAGATCGGATAAAATCAAATTCAACTTTCAGTTTTGATTTCATAGAAACCTGAGCACTAGTCATATATTTGTATAGCCAGATTGTGTGGTTTGAATTTTGAACAGTTTCCATGCACAAGTAAATTGTGGAATAATGTCACTTGTGTTTATGTATCATGCATTGAAATGCTCACTCTTTCACATTAGAGATTTATATTACTGCCATCATTGAAACAACCTGTTACTTAGTGACTTTGAAATCTTCATTTGTTTGTTACAATCATAATCATGTTATAATCTGAGTTTTGAAAACACAGTGTCCTGTTTAACAAGATTAATTTTCATTCATTTACTTTGCTGAAAGTTTTTGTTGGAGTAACCGTAATTGCTTAAAATTCTTGTTAGACAAGTCTTAAATACATTGTATCATGCATTCATGTATATGAGTGAAAGCTTCAGGTTAATTTATCTTCAATTTCAATTTCTTTTTATATATATCGATGAAACATTTTGTAAAACATTGTAAAAAAAAAAAGCAGGAAAACATGTACCTCATCTGATCACTGATGGTAATGTATGGACAGCAGGGAATTGTGTAGATTAGACTTTGGTCATTGCTTGTGAAGTTCTCCCAGTGTGTGTGAAGTTGTAACATGTTGACCCCTCCTTCTCCTCGTAGGAACACCCCCTTCCCAGTCACTGTCAAAGGAGAGCTGGTCTCGACTTCTGATATTTCAATTAATCATGGTGTTGAGATCTTTGCAATATTCATCATGTTTAATAAACTATGTATTAAGTTATATAAAGTAAATCTGATGATGTGTTTTGCCAAAAGTAACCTCAGATCCACATTAAAATGAGATTTTCTGTCTTGTTATTTGAAGTATTTTGGATGGACAATGAATAGTGAATTGTACATAGAACTTGTTAAGGTATTTCACGCCACTGTTTGAAGGGTGTATGCAGTGCGACCTTGTTATGTACGACGTATACACAGGACCTGGCATGGTAGTCGTGTATATCTACCGTGTACCAGAAGTATAAAGCAATGCCAAACTGTACAAGTTTTAAAAGGGGAGGAAGGTACTGCAGACGAAGATTTTCAGATTTGTGTACATGTGTGTAGGTGTTTTTTTTATAAGGATTGAATATCCTGACCGTATAGTGCTTGTTAAATAAAAATTGGCATAACACTTGCAGGGTAGGTAGGATTACCAGAATCACTTACAATTTACTTCAGGCCTCTAATACCACGACTGTTTGAGACACTTATATGAAAAGCTAATAGTGCTACAGACACCGGTCTTGTATGTATATGCATCTTTTTTCTCAACAGTTCATGTCAATTACGCTAGGTCCTGGCACAAATGTCAACAGGAGTTATTGTACCAGGTTAAAATGGCTAGTAGTGTTTAATAGGCCCTTTTGTTTCATGTCTTCAAGTACAAAGGAAAACAGTTTCCCTGGAGCAACAGAAACGAAAATTTAGTGCACAACAAAAATGGTCTGGATGATTTTCCACCTTGATTCTCTGCTGTTCATGAGAATAAGTAAAGACTGTTGTCCGTTTTTATACAACCAGAACTTTTTCAATCTGCTTGTACTTTCTACAGGTTACTGAATCTGAATAGGTTTCACATTCACTAGATAAAAGGTAATGGACTGCATCTATAGTATAATGTAGGAATGAAATTATCAAGTACAATGCAGCATAGCCATACATTTATAAAATAAAGTCTTACTGGATTGAATAGAAGTAAAACTTTCGTGAGAGATAGAATATTCACAAAATTATTGGATTCTAGTCTGTTGTAAAAATGTATGTGTTTAAAAAACAACGGTTCAATTGGGGGAGGGGGTATACATTTCCATGTTTAACGTTTTTGACTAAAGGGAAATAACCCACTTCATTTTGGAAAGCGATGCAAGTGGCAAAAAAAAAATGAGACTCTCGCAGGTATATGGATATTTTGTTTAAACTGTTTCAGTTTAAATCTAAATAATGGTTGTATGCAAATCAAAACTAGTATTTATTATTAAACTCTTGGCTGTTTGGGTGCATTTTGTTTGATTTGCAGTACTGTGAAAGACGGCTGGTTTTAGTTGTGTGGAGAATGCACCTGTTACAACATCAGCATATCTTTCTAGCCATTCATGACATAACTTGGTCCTTTTCTGGAGTTTGTTGTTGTGTTCAAGACACAAGTGTCACATATTTGTACTTTACCAAACTGTATAGAAATTGTTATTTAATGACGAACATTGTAAAGTAAATGTTTGAAAATCAGTTTCTTGACGTTTGTTTTATTTTTATATATATCAAACATCCGGCTTGTATTGCAAGGGTAACAACTCTCTTAGCTGTAGCTGGCAACACGCCCACTTCTGGTGAAATGTTATTTTTAATGTTTTAACGACTGCTATAGTGACCCCACTTCTGGTGAAATGTTATTTTTAATGTTTAACGACTGCTATAGTGACTTCGTTCTCGGGTCCATGCATAACCTTTGCACGATGGATTTCTGGTATGGAAACTTTGAATCTCAATTCATAAGATTTATTTTTCAGAAAACAAATATCTTGCAAAAGTTTAATAATATACTTTGGAAAAAAATGTATACCGTACCCAACATCAATCGATGTGCAATCACAAAGATATGTATTCAATAAAAAAAGTGATTTAGGTATAACCTGAGGATCTATTCACTTTGGTCTTAAGACTTCAAAATCTGTCGTCATGGAGTGTCAAATTTTCCAACAGCAATCCAAGTCATATAATAATAATAATTTGAGGTTCTTATATACCGCTTTATCACAACCTAGTTCATAGATACAACACCGTATCGGTATCGTGACTCGAACCAGCAACCCTTCGGTCACGAACCCGTCGTCCTACCACTTGACTACCGTGCCTCCAAATATGAAGTGTACAGAAACATTTCTTTATAAACTGTAACAGATAAATAACAAAATATTGATAGAGAAAACATCTTCATTTAATGACATCATCCCAGCATCAAATCTTTTAGCGACATCACACATTTGTGAGTAGAAAAATCCCACTTGAGGAGTGGATGCTTTAAATCCCCTTTTATCACCAATAGCTCTGATAAATAACATAGTAGGTTCAGGTATAAAACAATTTTAAAACTGGCCGACACATGTGTAGGTCATTTTAATTTACAACAAAGTTCATCACAAACTTTTCTTTACATGAATCTGGGTCACAATTTGAAGGGTAGGCTTGTTTGTTTATGCACACCTGAAACCATTCCAACAGTTCAAATAATACCGTTCGGTACTATAACTGCAATAACAACCTGTGTTATTTACCTCTTCAGATACTGCTACAATCATGTAAATCCACTGAATACAGGACTATCCAATAACTTTGCCAGGATATGCAGATCTAGATGTCAATTAACTTGTGTAGAACAAATGGTCTACAGTCAGTATATTGTTATTTAAGGTTTACAATGTATATCCTGGTTAATTCAACCAGTAGCTACTAGTCCTGAACAAAGGAAATTTTTCTCAATTCTGATACAACTTTTGATTGATGAACAACAGCGAAATGTCCATTTTCCTTTGGAAATGTTGTAAATTTTCAAAACAGTAGCCTTGTATCCACAGAATCACTTGCAACTCTACCGAAAAAAAAGTTTAGATTGAAATAAAATAAATATTGTATGTGTCGGCATAGGAAAAATTGTTTGCTACTAACATTTTAGTATAACAAAGTATATTAGATATATACATAAGAGTCAAGTACAACAAATTACACTAAACTTGGCTACAGTTAAAATCCACTTTCATTCACACATTGAACTCTGTAACACCCGAGTCTTTCATTTATCCACTTATTACACAAAAGCTTTGATCAAGTCTGCTCTACAAAAGTACACCAGAAATGTCTGCGAAAAAACAACTTGTAATTACAATGACCACAGAGGGGAAAATGATATAACTAATATCATCAATAAATGCAGTCTTGAAGTATACTGTGGATTTGACAAATTAACAATGTACAATAGACTGATCAATTCTGAAAGGGAAGAAAATTGTTCTTTTCACACCTGTCTTGATTAATGATATGATCTATAAAAGTCCACCATTAAATTTTATATTATTTACACATCTGTACCACATTTAGACATGTCTCAATCATCCATGCCATATACGAGCATTTGTCAGTCATCTATGCCATAAATGGGCATTTTTCAATCGTCTTTGCTTTATAAGGCATATTTCAATCATTCACGACTTACAAACAACACCTCTCAATTCACACTTTATAAAGATTGGATGTCAAAATTGTTACACTCGTGAGACGCGTATGGTAAAAATCATCCTTTCACCCAAATGTTTGGACTTGCAATAGTGCTCATCCCCGTGCACTATATTCCACACACAGAATATCTGCTAACCATACAAGTCTATGTGTATCAAATCAAATTGTAGTATGCCATTGTAATATAATTCCCTTGCACACTATTTAAAACAGCTTTTCTATCTTATCCCGTTATATTCAGATAATAATTAACAACCTGTGACGACAATACTGTCCGCATTGGGTGTAGGACACGATTTAATCGGACTGATCTCCTAACCATACTAGGTTATACATTGTAGGTATAAAATATAGTAATGATATTTTATACACAGAGTAAATTAAAGATTCTCAAAATATACAATGTACTGTTGGTTCTATCTTGTACCAGGTCAAGAAACCTGCAATGACAGGACATAAATGTCAGAAGTGTCCAGCAGTATCAAGCTGACCTTCATCTTTGCATCTCAACGTTGTAAATCTGTAATTATACTTTTAATTGTGACATCAAATAATCAGTTACAATGATCACATTTAAAACAATGTAATTTTTTAGAATTTGACATTAATTAAAAATAAGATCGATACCTATATGACAGAATAGATATTAGGAAATCGTCATTGCAAAGAACAATCTACTAGGCTGATTTTGATCTACATATTTTAACTGGCTGGACCAAGTTTTAAGTTAATATGAAATTGAGACAAAACTAAGAGCCTGCATTTTTTTCTGGTGAACCTTTGCAAAGACTTTCAAATCCTACATTAAAATTGGTCTTTCAGACTTTATCACCGGCTATTTTACATTAAAAGTGAAACAGTCCATCATTCCTCATAAAGGGAAGGAACCCTGCAGATAAAGCTACGACACAGAACACTTCTCACATATTACAGGACACTAGTTACATAGGTTGCCTGTAGATGTAATTATTTTCAACAGTTTCAAAGTTTCTGACATTACCAAGGTATACACTCAAACATTGAAATGATTAAACTCTTAAAAAGTAGTCATTTTGGAATAAAAAAAAGCAAATATGGATAAGTCAAACAGAAATGTAGCTCTTTATAATAAAAACAACTTAAATTGAAAAAGTTAACATTGTTATTGAGACTGATTTCAATTTCCTTAGTTGTACAAAACTGAAAAGTAGTTGACATCCAGTTCACAAAGTATGCTTAAATATATTTTCCAACTATATATTCACTACAAGTACATGTAAACGTATTAGAATTCATTAAATTCAAACAAAATCATTTTGCCACAAAAAGCAAAATTAATATCACCTTTGTATCAAAACCTGCAATATTTCATTCATTCAATTTGAATTATGTAACTAAAATTTCAAAAAACATTTGCATAACAGAATACACACCAATTCCAATTTCCAGATGTTGTTTTGTATCAGTACCTTAAAATTTGCATAATAATTGGTAATATTGTCAAAATCATTATCTCAATCTGCAAAATTCAGCTGATTTGTCATTGTATCACCTTATTCAAAGAGATGAATTTTAATAATTTTAACTTCATACAACAGATTCATAAAGATTCATTTAGTCTGAATGGTAAACAACATATCAATTGCTTATACAGGCTATGATAAATAATCATAAACCATGTAGTGGAATTCATGATCAACTCATCCCAAGTTAACTCGTTCACCCCTAAAAACACATTTGAACTCTTCCAATTCAAAGGTTGGAATAGTTCATTATGAAATTTCAGGGGTGAATGAGTTAACACAAATGTTTGAAATATTTACATAATGCCACCGGTAAATGTTCACTTGCAAGTCTATGTTAACGTTTAAAGCCAACATTTACACCAGATATATGACCCCATTTCGAGTTTGTTATTTAAACATCTAAAAAAAGTTCTTAACACAGACATCCAGTATATAGTCTTTTTAAATTAAAATATCAAAATACTCATTTATTTCATTGGTTTCATGTCATAACAGCATATTCAAAAAGAAAACTAGATTGCATCTTTTGGTATAACATGTATATAAGGGCTATTCAAAATATAATTGATAATATATGGGTGATCTGGCCAAAACTAATTGTCAATACAATTAGATAATGGACCCCTAGAAGAAAATCATTGTGGGTGTAGTGGGTCACAAAAGTGCTTACCCAAAATATTTACCTCTGGAATAGCAGCCTTAAAGGTGAGTCCCTAAGCGCAAAACACCGGAGGGATATATTAGTGGACACTGTCAGGATGATGGAGTCCTACTGGGTTACATCAACCCTTTCACCACTGTAGACCCTAATGGACTCATCCAGATCAATGTATGGTAGAGTCTACTAAAGTTGCATAGGGGTGAAAGAGTTAAATGTCCCAAACATAATGATCACTTTCAGTCCATCTTGCTTTGTACATCCAGACATCAGTAGCTCGATAGTCAAGGTTTTCAGGTGTATTCTGGGTTTGTTTTATTTTTGACATTATAATACAGTGTACTATGCAATAATGCAAGATTCAAATATAGCCCAAACTGAAATTATGCTGATTAAAAGGGAACGACTGCAATATGAATTCTAAACCATGAATATTGCAAATAATAATAGGTACCTCTAGATATGTTGAAAGGGATAAACAGGACCTTCCAGTGGAAAAGCTGTGTTAAGTCTAGAAATTCATTCATTATAATATACCAAAGACATCTATTAAAACCTGGAAAAATTCTAGGTCATGCCTATCTTCAATGTAATCAACAGTCATGGCATATTTGGGGGGTTACACTTGTCAAAAAGAGGTGTACCTATGTTGAACATTAACCTTGCATCATTTTCAATTGTAACTTGCTATTAAAGCCTATATAAGCCACTGAGAAAAAGCCCTAACAACGACTTACTCTACTACTTGTAGTTATGACTACAATAGCTTATTACTTTCTTGCAAAAAATGAGTAAATATGATTGTCTCAAAATATAATAGTTATCATGTCGCAAAGTCTTACTATCTCAAATAACCACATGCTCTCTTGTTAAAACACACTCTCTTGTTAAAACAAAAACAGGTTGTAATAACAACAAAGCTGTGCCGTTACTATGACATAGCGAAATGAAGTCCCAATGTCATTATTACGACCTCTCAGTGACCTGTACTGGCTTCTGTTTACTAGTCTGTAATTGGCAATTATAAAGAAACAAATTCCATTCTACGAGGTAGTACCAAAATCCATATTTATAACTCAAAGTAGGTTTCAAGTACAAATTAATAGAATATTTTGGAAAATATTAGGTGACATAGCTAGCTAAAATTGACACAACCTGATGACTGACCACTGGGTCCGCCTAATGCCACCACACTGATATCCATACTAAATTAACCAGGTAAACTTACGGATATATCAGCACATGTAAGCTAGTTTATGGTTTTTCTATTGAGCAATAGGTGTATACAAAATGTACTGCACTCTGCTAGGGCGTACCTCAAAAGAAGCCAAAGAGAACATTATAAACTCCCGTTGCAGATCAGCAATACCTTATTATAAAACAAATCTGATATCTCAAACAGTAAATTAGTAACAAAAACCATATATCAGTAAGGTGTGAATGTTTTCAAGATAAAGATAATTTGGTGACAGAAAGGAATAAAATTAATTCAAAAGCATGAAAGGTTTAAAATAAGATATGGATTGAGCACTTTTTATCCCTGTACTAATGATGGTGACCGTAAACTAGCGTAGTGATTTGTTTGTTTCTTGTTAAAACTACTGACCTGAGGCCAGTACCTAGTGACTGTCCCACATAGGCCTTGAACCCGCGACCCGGTGGTGGAGGGCTAGTGATCACAGACGGTCAGACACGTTTACGATCCCGCCACCGTGGCCCCACTAGTAGACAAGTGTCTATACAACTTAGACGGTCAGACGCCTTTACCATCCCGCCACCGTGGCCCCACTAGTAGACAAGTGTCTATACAACTTAGACGGTCAGACACCTTTACCATCCCGCCACCGTGGCCCCACTAGTAGACAAGTGTCTATACAACTTACAATTACTTGACAACAAGTTGAATACAATTGCGAAATGATAAATTCCTCGCAAATTAAAGTATTGTTAAACTTTTTTTAACAGAGTATATATAAATCATATGGAAATTTCTAACAGTAAACATACGAATTACACAGGTTAATTTTTAATGCCAGCACGATTTTTGAGATTTTCCTAGCAAGAGGAATCTCCAAAATACAATTTCAGTGTATTCCCTACCATTAATGATATGAATTATTTTGCAGCATGATAATTCTACTCTATAACAATGAGCACTAATTGATAAACTGATACAGGTAACAGATAATCTTTTACATATGGTTGTTATTTCCTTCTTAATACTTTCATCTTCAACTCATATCTTGATGAAAGTGCTTATCACCTATGTAACTATTGGCAATCAAATACAATATAGATTTCGTGAATAAATAACAATGAATTATATTTCACTTTAGAAAGCCTTAATTGGAATTAGTTGGATTTGTTAATGACAAAATTACTTATACTGGTATCGAACATTGATCTGTCCATATCATTGTAATTTATCTTATTACAAGTCATGCTGTTCCTGAATGTAAATTAAATATAAAAACAATTTAAAGTACTTATATTGCTGTTAACCATCTAACCTGCTCACCCCATGAAATCCTAACCAAATAATCCATTAGCAAGTGACCTGCTCACTCTATGAAATCCTAACCAAATTAATCCATTAACAAATCTGAAATATTTTTTTCAAAAGTGAAATGGTGGTAGTAAAAAAGCAATTAGTTTTGGCAAGTTAAAGCAATTATATCCTTTAAATAACACTTCACAAAGCAAAACAAAGATGTTAAACATATTAATTTGCATAAAAAAAACAATTATAATCTTGATGAAAAAACTCTCACAACTTTCAAATTGAATGCCTCGTGTATCTTGACAATACCTCTAAGAATGAATCTGACCTGTTCATACTAACGTTGTGTATGTAGTTGGTAAATGCGTACCAGCACACATGGGACTGCAAACTGTAATTTCTTTTTGTCATGCAAAATTTTCACCATTTTGCCTTTCAAAATGTTATATCAGCCTGTGTTAAATCAATTTCCAATTTGACATTGCTTTCCTAGTATCTGACAGGCTTCCAAAAAATGTACAATTTTGTCATACACACCAGTGCCAGAAAACATAAAAAATATCATTTAACACTGATCAGACTAAACTCTTACTATTTGTCATATTCCATCCATTAATCTATTATAGACACTATCCTCTAAATAGCTTTGTAAAACCAGTTCATCATTTGAATACTGTCAACCAATGAATTCTAAATAGAATAGTGTAGCAAAACCATGATGAAATGTCATTTTTAATTTTCTGTGTTAAAAAATGAAACTGTACACTTCCACACACTCATAATCTGACCTAAGACATGGATTAGGAAACTATGGCATAAACATAAGTTCTATTACAGTTTGTGTTATCCTTGGTTAAAACATGTACTTCCTGTTGAATAGTCCCCTTTTCCCAAATCTTTCATGCTTTCTTCACACTGTTCATTCTCCATGAAGTAAAGTAACTTTGACCGCCCTGTAATCCAATCAAGCCAGTATGGTCTTACTGTCAGCTGGGGTCACATCCAATGATGCCAGTCAGCTGGGTGGGGTCACATCCAATGATGACAGGCATCAGTTTGCTGACTGACCAACTTTTCTGTAGTTGGCCTGCCACTACTTAAAATTCTCAAATAGGGAGTCATTTGAGAATTTCAGTATTTGACAAATCCAGAGGCTCGAGGGCAAGCTCGGAAGCAGACATTGGTCTGTGAAAGTCATGGTATTTCTCTCCATTATTGCCGATGCCATGGAGAACTGGGCTGTTTAGTCAACCCCGTCGAATCCCTGGGTGTTTTCTACTGCTATTAGCAGCTTTTTCCTCAGCTCCTCGTAGCTCTCATAAGGTGGGAGATCAAGTCTGTTGAAGCTGGAAACATAAGGAGCAATTAAAATTACGCACCTTTGCATGTTATATTACTAGAAATAGTTGCATCAAGCCTCATAAACTACATGATAGACAAAGGACCTTGAATCACTCGCCTAAATTTTGGAAGAGAAGTTTACATTCTAATAGTAATTTAGGAGGAGGGCATTATGGGGTAAAAACTGCTGCTACCCAAGTTTTGGATAAAATTTAACTCAGTAGTATGGGAGAAAATTTGTAAAAGGAAATAAACTAAACTGATGCCTTTGGAACTCTCCTCAGCCTCCAATAGGGTCAGCCCCTTTTTTTTCTTGATCCCCAAAGGCCAAGGATGCGATGCTACTGACACAATTCGAAACCAGCCAAGTTGTTTGCTTAGAGATGTCCTTAAGGCTAATCAGCACTTTTGACATGCTCAGGAGAGTAAGACTCATTATCTGTGTGACATGCTCAGGAGAGTAAGACTCATTATCTGTGTGACATGCTCAGGAGAGTAAGACTCATTATCTGTGTAACTCATCACACCATAGGCTAAAGACACTATCACAGAAAGTTGGTTAAAATCAGCTCAGTAATTTAGGATATGTTTTTTATTGCGAATAACGACAAACTAGAGACCTATCTCTCCTTAATAGCCAATATGTTTCCTTGATTGGCACTTTATTCACCTATAAGAAAAGTAATAGTTATAATAGCAAACTAACTATACAGCACTGCTCACCTGTTTAATCATTATTCTTTAAAAGAGAAATTTTGCACTTAACAGCCATTTGACCTTTGACCTAGAGGAGAAGTTTATGGTGACCTTATCACACAGCACACCATCTTTTGGTGATACAGGTACAATCACGTTTAATCATGATATCTTTGATGGCTTAGAAAGTAAAGCCTAGAGACAAAATCTCACTGGAAATTTTGCATATATTTGACCTTTGACATTCAGTGAATATCAAAATGAACTAATTATAACACACTTTTCACCTCCAGTCAGTTAAAGGTATATTTCAGGTTTCATCAAGATATCTTTTATGGTTGATATGTTACAGAATACAGTCCACACAAGATTATACAAAAAGCAGAGGAAGAACAGAACTAAAAGTTCTCCCTTCATTTGAAGGGGAGATGTATTGACACAAGTATGATGACGAGGAAGCATCACAACACAAGGCTCACTGTGGTACCTCTTACAAGGTGAACTTATAATGATTAATTTGAATGCAAAACATTTCTGAATAACGAAAATTAAAAAAAGACAAAATAGGGTTTAATCAAACACCGATAATAAAATATAATAGTTTGACGGTGTTTAGCATGAGTTGAGTGTTTGATGTTGCTGTTGGTACTGTACCAGGTGTGAGCTCGTGGAAGCTTTTTGGTGGTGCCCCATTTCTCTATGGTAAACAGTTGGGGGCCGTTGCTACCATACAGTTCCCGGAAACCGTTCATTGGGACACGTGATGTCCCCGTCACAAACTGGAGCAGTCTCGACCGCATCTCATTGTTCACGGAATACACAGCCTGAAATTCAAGACAATAAAACATATGATAATTAAAGGTAATCTCGAGTTTTTCATTTAATTTTTAGCGAGGTTTTCAATTTTTGATAATTAGTTTTACTGGGTCTGAGGCCAAAACTGACTGGTACGCTACCTTCCAGAAGTAGATGATGGTCGGGTGGTTGGGGTTGTATTCCCCTTTGTAGGCAGAGTTTGCTTTCCAGTCGTTAACATCAATGTCCTGTAGCCCACACATCAACAGCTCCAGCTCATTTTCATCAAATATCTGCAGTAGTGTCTGGTTGATGAGGGCATTGAAGCCCTTCCTGAAGCATGTCATCTGGTTATACACTCGAGACACAAACCTCCAGTTTATCACCAAGCTGTAACATAAACACAAGTTGTTACCCAAATAGTAAGACCATTCCTTAATTTCTCCTATTTCTATGAAAGTATTGGGTATTATATAACCTCTGCTCAATCGTATGACAAATAGAATCTTTCATCCCATTGAGTGTCAGGTGGAGGAGATTTTAAAGATGCCAAACTTAAGGCTTGCCGAGTGGTTGACAACCTGAGAATCTTTCTCCAAGGGTTGAGACCCCCTATCTCACCCATTGGGGTTGGGGATGGATTCTTTTTCTGTTACCCTGTTGACCCTGTCATATACACAATGTTGAATGTACAGGTCAGTGTATTGTTGATGTGATATCAAGCATTGCTGATGTCCACATTTTCCCGTTGTGAGATATCCTTGTCTCACCCTAGGGTGGAGAGGGGGGATTCCCCTTTCCATTACAATGGTATGACGTCACGTCAACAATCCATCAACGTCACCTCAACCCTGAATTTAGCCTGTAACTTTAACATTACATTGTGTATATGATACACAATGGGAGAAAAGGGTAAGAGAAAAATAATCATTCACCCCCTTGAGGCGAGATTGGGATTCTCAACCCTTGGGGGGAAAGATTCCAGAAAGATTCTCGGCAAAGCCTCGTGTTGGACAGATTAAGAATCCCCCCACCCTTGAGTTGAGATTCCCCTATCTCACCCCCAAGGGGGGAGGGGGATAGGGTAATCTGATCCACTGCTGGCGAGACAAAAAATAAAAGTAATGACTGAACAACAAATTGAAACACAACCTACCCTACAGATATATTAAGTGTTGTTAAATGGATTATTATTTTATTATTCTAACTGACCAGTAGTATGTTGTTTGGCTTACTTTATATAATCCATCTTGTTATCATTTGTGACCCCTATGTCCTTTCCACCTGGTTTAAGTTCCCGTTCTGTTATCTAAAAGAAAAACAAACAATTTCTGTATTATTTTAACCACCAAACTTAAAGTCCATAGAGCCTGTAACATCAAACATCTGTGACCTTCACAAAGTAGGTCAAAGTCAAAATTATTTTACAAACTCAATACCAAGCAAGCTAACACTATAGGAGCTAACTATCATTATCCTTCACCTTATAGATCTTTGTTGGAAGGCTTTAAATTATTATTCTCACGCAACCTTCATAGTGAATCAATGTTATTTAAACAAACTTTTGGCCATTCAGAATTATTTGTTTACAGGTTTTGAAACATTTGACCTTGAAAAAGGGTCAAGGTCATTCAATTGAACAAACTTTAGTCCTTCAGTTCAGCATGCTTGCAAAATATCATGACCATATGTCTCTTAAGTGTTTCTGAAGCTTTTTGGTAAAAAGAGTTGATGCCAAACCAATTGATGACATAAATTGCACCTTGGTATAAGCTTTAGTTGCCAGTGCAGCAGATGAGCTAAAAACACAGAGTTTGTTGTAAGTCAGCTACCCATAGTAATTATTGTGGATGTAAGCAAACTACCTGCATTCTTTTGGCACTAACGCCTTTGATAAGCAAGAAGAAAAATCACTGTCAAATAAATACCAATGACAACCTACAAACACACTACAGCCAATTCATCTCCTTACCTCTCCGAAATAGTCCTCCTCCACACTAAACGTCAGGTCAAGGTCAATAGGGTCATTGTCCCGGATCCAACACAAGGAGTTGAAATACTCAGAGTCCTGTTGTAATCAACATACACATTAAGTATATACAAATCACCAACCAGCAACAACTCACCATTGACATTACACAGCACATAGAATTTACTAAGATTGAAGAAATTTTAACATCCATCAATTACCATTCAGCATTGTCAAATTACCCTTCTTACCTCATTGTAATTAAGCGAGTTCAATTTTATATAAATACGGAACAACATACAGGACCAGCTACCAGGTACTAAAGGGAACAAACCCAGTACTACCCCCACCCCTCAAACCTGTCAACTTTGTCTCTGTGCACATTACAAGTTACAATATGCCATTTTCTAATTGGGGTCAAAATGTTAGCAACAGAGTAAAACACTATAAGTACATACTCTATACAAATTATACCTATAGTACACTAATTTCTCAGGTTCCTCCTTTGCACAAAATGACAAATTATCAAATGGCCATAAAACAATTCAGACACTCAACAAAAATCTTTCGTTCAATCATATATAACATCAACAGATTCTGACTGCTACAGTAGATATACAAACTTATATACAAAGTTACATCACAACCAGTGTATTAACCAATCAAAATGCTTCTAGGGCATTAGGTATCACCAATAAAACCTTGTAGAGGCTATGAGAGACTATAGATAAATAGAGGATATTTAATGGCGTCTTCTGTTATAACACATATGCGCACTCGTGAAAAATATCAAAATATTAGCTACACTCGTGAAATATATTTGTTATTACTGAAGACACCATAAAATTTTCTATTTATTACATTTTTAAAGCATAAAAAATGTAAAATGTAATGCATTAAAAAAGGGCGGGAATCAGAAGCATTTCTGACGTTTTCTGCTTTTTTCTGGTACGACTGCTTATAAAAATGTTATTAATTGTATATTTATGTAAAAACTTAAGCGAGTGTACCAAACATTTACCATAACAACCACTTATTCTACCGTCGCTTCATTTGAATCTGAACAAAAAATCGTTGCATGTGAATGCAGTGAATAGTAGATACCGATATGATTGGTCAATACCAAAAAGTGATATTTTCACAGTGTGAAAATATCTCTTTTGATTTTTGTCACAGTGTGAAAGATATCAATTTGATCAAGTTGATAGAATCCGATATTTCACTCGTAAAAATGTAATAAAAACTTACGACTGGCTCCATGTCCTGTAGCATCATGCTCTTACCCAACATCATCTTGTAAAATGGACGAATGAAGAAACCTGGAATAAAAATCAGATTCCAGACACATGCAGGCATTCTTACGAAAATCAGACAGTTCCTTCTGTTTAGACTATCATCAGTATTATCAGATCTTTTATGCGTAATGTTATATTACTATCAGATTTAAACAATGGAAAGTGACATGTTGATGCTTTTGGAATGTATTTATCATCTCAATACAAAGGCAGGTGTGCTATAACAACAACTTTAGCAAGAGAATTATTATTGTGTTGCACAAAAACAAATGAGGTCAACACAAGATTAATTGTCCAACTGACCCTTACTTACTTGTAGAAGCACCAGTAAACATTAATGGACATTCTATGTAGGCCACATTAAACCTTCTTAATCTATTTCTATAGTGACCTTTAAAACCACATTAAAACCTAGTTATTTCTATAAAATCAACACAGACCACATATAAACATATTTATTTAGGAGAGTATTGAAAATCAGCATCCAACAATGTCGAGTGCTGTATGTATCCAATGACTTACCGTCCAGCAGTTTGCCGTGGTACACAGCCATTCCCGCAATTCTGCCAATGAATTCAAAGTAAGATAAATGATCATCGTTGGCCAGGCCTGACAAAGGGTTGATCTGTAAGGTGTAGTTGTCTCTGAAACACAAAAATATAACATGTCAATGGCGAAATACACTTGTTATCACTTGCAAATTCCACACAGCCTGAACTCGTATTTTTCAACACAAACATAACAACAAAAGGCCCAGAGGGCCTGTATCACTCACGTGGAACTTTATGCCAAGCAATGGTATAAATGGCTCAAGGTTGTAGATCACAACAGTTTCAAAGCTATGGCCAAGAAATGAAGTCCCTAGGGGTGAGCAGCCCGAAGGTCAATACTAATATTATGATTGTGCCTGTCTCTTGATGCCCAGCAATGATATATGGTTATGGGGAGGGGACCTCAACTGTTTCAAAGTTATGGCTAAGGAATTAAGTCCCTAGGTGTAAAGCCAGATCCCAGGGTCAATCCCAATGTCATAATAGTTGCTGTCTCTTGATGTCCAGCAATGGTATATATGATTATGGGGTCGGGATCTTAACTATTTCAAAGTTGTGGCTCAGGAATTAAGTTCCTAGGGGTGGGGCCAGACCCTGGGGTCTATTCATATATTATGATTGTGTTCGTCACTTGATGCCCAGCAATAGTATATATGGTAATGGGGTGGAGATTGCAACTGTTTCAAAGTTATAGCTTAGGAATTCAGTCCCTAGGGGTGGGGCCAGACCCCAGAGTCAACTCTTATATCATGATTGTGTTTGTTTCTTGTTGCTCAGCAATTGTATATATGGTTTTAGGGTGGGGGTCTCGATTATGTCAAAGTATGAAATTATTTTAGCCCCGCCCCTCAGCACCTCCATTTGTACAATTTTGAATCCCCAGCACCCAGGGA
The DNA here is from genome assembly GCA_032359455.1 of Chlamys rubida. Classification (NCBI taxonomy): domain Eukaryota; kingdom Metazoa; phylum Mollusca; class Bivalvia; order Pectinida; family Pectinidae; genus Chlamys; species Chlamys rubida. Next base: position 22,102 of record JAUMHH010063881.1, read on the forward strand.
TGCTTCTAGTCCAGTTTGGTTAAATTCCAATTAGCGGTTAAGGAGAAGAGGTTGTTTGAAGAAATTGTAATGGCATAAGCTCACCTTGGTCCTTTCAAAACACTGTAAAAACTCAAAACTGTATATGGTGATTATTATTAATAGAATAAATAATATCAAGACTTGTATACTTACGTGGCTGAGTACTCAAACAGGCCATAGAAGGGGTTGAACATTTCCTTAGAGAGGAGGTAGAACCATTCACGAGAAACACCACCATAGTCAAGACCTGTGTCACCGTCGAACTCAATCCATAACCTATAACAGATTATTACACATGATTTACACATATCTACAGAAATCCCAGACAGTCCTCTCGTGGACATATCTACCCAGTGTCAATCACTTAGAAATCCCGGACAGTCCTCTCGTGGACATATCTACCCAGTGTAAATCACTTAGAAATCCCGGACAGTCCTCTCGTTGACATATCTACCCAAATTAAATCACCTAGAAATCCTGGACAGTCCCCAACCCTCTTTTCTGGACAAATGAAGTGGACAAGATGTACATACGAGTGAACAAAATACAATGTACACAAATAACTTGTCATATAATGTGAACAATTTTCTTACACTTTGATATAAGTCTCACCTGGTTTTTAAAACATCTGGCTTTTTAACACTCATGATGGCACGGTAGGAATCTTCAAATATATTGTCTCTGCTAACCTTAATATCAACTTTATTTGGTACATTTTGCTGAAAAGAGATAGCAAAACATTCATGTAAAAAAAAACACAACATTCTACAGCAAAACATAAACAAATATGTGTCTATATAACAAATATGTGTCTATATAACAAATATGTGTCTATAACAAATATGTGTCTATATAACAAATATGTGTCTATATAACAAATATGTGTCTATATAACAAATATGTGTCTATATAACAAATATGTGTCTAT
>JAUMHH010063992.1:0-23048 GCA_032359455.1 Chlamys rubida
ACTAGGATATCCCTATAGTACTAGGATATCCCTATAGTACTAGGATATCCCTATAGTACTAGGATATCCCTATAGTACTAGGATATCCCTATAGTACTAGGATATCCCTATAGTAATGGGGACACATTATTTCTGATACACGTGTACTACTGTGATGTTATAAGCACATTAACCGTGAAAATTATAAAAATGCATTGTGAAGCTGCTGACACACGGATAAAAGTCATAGTCTACAGCACTCGAGGTACTAGTCATGTCATTCTGATGATGTCATGTATGATTAATACTTGTAGCATCAGGATAATGCGTAGTTTTAGAAATATCCCCTATTCACCATATAGCACATGTACAAGACCCAAAGATTTGCTTGTCATAGTTGTACCAGTAATTCATTTCAACAATTTTTGTAGAAATATTTTGATACTCTATAGCCCAGCTTTCGTTGTTTTGCCTTTGGGGAGTGTCTTGAGGTTTATCAGAGGACGCACTATTGGCCTTAAGTACTTGAAGCTTTGTTTGTGTCAATATCTAGTGTTACCGTTACGACATCTTCAATGAGACCAACATTGTTCTGGTGTTAGTTTTGATGGTCATGACCTTGTCGATGAGATCAATATTAGTCTAGTTTGAGAGTTTTGATGGTTATGACGTCGTTGATGAGATCAGCACTGATTTGTTAAAGGTTTGATGGGCATGACATTATTAACTCAAACAACATTGGTCTCTTGTTTTTTTCATGGTCATGACGTCTTTGTTGAAAACAACTTCCTCAACAAACAACTGAACAGATATAGATTGCGGTTCATTTTGCCACATGCATATTGTAGAAGTTCGTGTCTGCGTGTTTGGTACCATCGAACAGCTGTACCTACCAGGGGTATACAGGCAGCTTTTGTGGAATGGCCTTTGATGTAATTGTGATTAGTAAAATAAATTAATTTTACAGGATAATGTCATTAATGAAGGTGATATTGTTTTAGGATCACACTCATATCTCCCTATTGCAAATTTGATGCTATATTGATTTTACATCAGGATTATAATGATACCTAGAATGTTTGCAAGCTGTTACAACAAAGTATATGGCTGTAACATGAGATCACATACATGATGGCAGAGTGTTCAGTTAATTATACTGTTTTCTACGTCTTTTGAATTGTAAATAAAGTTTTGAATAAGGTGAAGTAAGTTTTGAATAGAAAAGATTGTTTTGTGTAACGGGATCAATAGTAGTGTATAATTTGCATAATGTACACAGATTTTAATGACTTTTTAGCCCAGATTTTTTCGATCTAGAAATACACGTTAATTTCCTTCAGGTCATATTTGCAAAAGTAATATCGTTTGAACATAAAGTGTGTTTGACTGCAATAACACCTGAGTTCTTCCCTTGTAAATGATAGGTAATAACGATTCTATCTGTAAAACCTGGCAGCGAATCATGAAAAAAATCTTAATGGAAAACACTATCGAGTGAAAAAAAACTACCTTGAACAGTGTATTTATTTGGAGATGGATTATTTCCAATTATGAGTTATAAATATGTAAAGGATTTGAATTATAGTATCTATACATGATATAAGTCTCTACTCTGGTCAAGGTTTCAGTGTTCACCTTGAATCGTACCTTTAATTGAGGTGTTATAATTAGAACTTTCCTTGTAATACCTCGTCACTTTTATGTTGGAGATTGTTGTTACAAAGATTTCCTTGCGTTTCTGGGTATGTAGTAGTACCTGTTACCAGCAATACCTTTAAAAATACTCATCCCATCACTGAATAGAACTATCTTTATGAGCATTCATCATTATAAACCAAAATGTTCTTAGAAAATGTCAATATGTCAATATTTGTAGTCCACAAGCTTTGAGAAAAAAGGAGCATTTCGGTTTTGCTGTGGGTTTTAAATTTGGAAAGACATTGTTTAATATGTTTACTACAGCACTGTTATCAATTTTGTGTCATATTGATAAAAAAAGGGAATGTCTTCACTTCATGTTTCCATACTGTGGATGTGTGCTGGCCACAGGTGACATGGCCAGGTAGTCAATTAGGGTCAGACTTACCTACAAGTGTCCCCCTATCTACAGCATTGTTGACTCAGATAACCAGGGGACCTCCTGGTATTGTTCTGGATTTAGAAGCTATTTTTCTCCCAGAACAGTAACACTGGTTAGCTTGTTTTGGCTACTAGTATCTGTCAAAGTAAAACTAGACAGATTATGAAGAACTGCATCAACTGTATGTGGTGGAATTGAAAGCAATTACCATAAAATAAACATTGTTAAAATATTTTAAGTAAATATATGAAAATTTTCATTCGAAAAAGGAAAGACGAAAAATTGATTGAGTATAAATATCTGAATAAGAAGTTCCTGGTGTAAACAGTGGTACAGAACCGATTATCTATAGAAGTGGGCCAGTACAGGGTGTCATTTACACGGTATAGAATGTAGACCACAAAGAAATTATCTCAACTTTTATCTGTCAAGAATATTCATTTCTAGCCCACAGAAAATTGTAAATATAGCAAGCATAGGATATGTACAGTGTATGTATCAGTGTTCCATTTCAAAAGATTTCAAAAATTAAATTGTTTTGTGGGCAAAATCTGAGAAGTCTCATCATTTTAGAGGCGCTATAGAGATGATTCCCTATAAAACACCTAGGCCTTTTCAGAGGAAATCTTTCTTCAAGATGATCTTACCTAGGTATGTGGTGATCTAATTTAATACATGTGCAAGATTTGATTGTGAAACATATAGGTACTGATGTGTCATGATATAAAAATCTTTCAACAGTAAGTAAGGTCACCTTCAATTTTATGAAATGTGTAATATAAGATTTTGTCTGCGTTATATGAATCAGTGTTACATTAATTTTAATTGAATATGAGATTTGAGGATTTCAGGTAAATATTTCACCCCTGCCAATTACGACTGCAGGTTATTTCTTTCAATCATGGTCCAATCAAACATTGACGTTACTGCTCATGAACAGTTAGTTTCCTGTAATTACTAAGTAGAAAAAACTGGGAATACTGTAGAAGGATTATGTGTATTGAAATTAGGAAGATCATGTTCATTTTACTTCATTTTGGGACAATAAAGTACAATTTAACTAGGTGAAGCTGCTAATATTTGTCTGTAAAACTAGACAAAACAACACTGAGTGGCTAGCAGTTGTCATTTAGTATGTGTGTAAATGTTATACATTGTTTCTAACAAGTTATTGCTTTTCCAGTGCCCTCGACCTTATATTATTTGCATAAGAATTAATGAATTGCATGTATCAGGGAAATAACTGGAGAGTACACGGTTAACTCCCTTGTCAAAATGACGTGTAGCCACTACAGTTCTACGTATACAGTGACCACATCTATCAGTAGTCAGGATATTAACTTTGATGTGTAGTTATATAACATGACTTTCCTGTAGAAGTTTGGTATTATAAGTAAGGTGTCATTTGATCTGTATGTATATATATCAACTACAAATGTACCTGTTATATAGAAGGGAGGTAATCCAGTAATGCCCTTTAACTACAAAAAGGCAGAAGGCAATTTATGAAACAGAAATAAAGTGCATATAGATGTAGATACCTAATTGTACTTGTGAGCTGTATCTTTTTAAACTTGAACTTGGCGAACTTACTTTATTGGTGTTCAAATGTTGAAAGTGGTGAATTTACTTAATGGTGAAACCTGTCATCATGACACTCTCAAGATTGATGTCCATTTTTACGAGACAAATGATTACAGAAAATTATTTGAAAGATTTTAAATAAAGTAAAACGTACCAATTGGCATGATCACACAATAGATGTGCTGGTGATTTATTGTCGTCAGAAATTTAAAAGCGCAACTTGATGAGAAAATTGTGGTAGAACTCGCTGAGATATACATCCAATTTTGGCAGCCATCATACCAACCAAGATACATGACAAGGACATTGTCACTACTTCAGGTTTATGACAAGTCGTAAAAACATTGATGTATGTGTGCTGGCCTGGTTAGGCTAGTAAAGTGTAGGTTTTACCTGTAGCAACCAGTAGTAGATACATATATGTACTACTGGATATTTTAATATAAGTGAGGTATGTTTTTAAACAAACTGAATGATTAGATGCAGCTGTCTCCTCCACAACAGAGAGGTTGGGTGGTATAGATATGTTTGGCATTGATTGCCTTATACCTTTCTGTAAGTTTTAGCACTTAGTATTTTTAATGTGATGTTTCTATATTTATCATGCATACTTTAAGGATATCATGCCCTCATTGGACCCTTTTAGTTGCTTAATAAAATGTTCAATATTGAATAACACAACCCTACAAGTTGATATATGTCAGCACTTTCTCGCATGCACATTTTCTTTTTGTATAATACATAGTTTTTTGCACTTGTATAGTTTATAAATGTCTTGAAATGTTTTGTTACTGTTATAATTGTTTGAAATCATTTGGTTTCCCAGTTTTGTGAAGAAGCTGCTGTATTTAGCATATCAATAAGCTACAGGTGTCAGAAAAAAGGTGAAAAGGTTGCTGTTGGTTAATTTAGTTTGCAGGAGTGCTAGAACACCACATGTTGTGTAGGAGGTGCCAGTCTTAATGGCAGGGGTCAGAGAGGTCAAGGTTGATGGAATAAAGTACCTATGTTAGGATTTTCAAGTCAATAAATTAATGCATGAAATTTGTGAACCAAAATTACTGGAAATGCTTTGATTTAACAGTAAATGTTGCACAGAATATATTTGTAGATGGACAACTCCTTAACTGATAAAAATGCATACTTTCTGTAAAGATTTAGAAATGCATCTACAGGTTTTAGATTTACATATTGAGGACATTATTATTGTGGTCTTCAACAGAATACAGAAAGTTATGGGTTAGGTAAGCTCTGAAGACCCATCTATCTTGTTGGACGAGGATGTACGCAATGTCACCCTAATACGGTTTTACAGATTTGTCCTCTAGATAAATCGTATACAAACGAGAATGCACTGGAGATCCCCGTTCAGGGAGATAGGAAATGCAGATTACAACTGGTCTATCAAAAGGAGGCCAAATGGCCCGTCAGTTTGTGAAAAGTAACGTTAAAACCTGAAGATATTTCTTCGAAATTTGTGGTATTATAATTTGGTCTTTGTGTTTGTCTTGACAGGCAGAACACATGATAATTTTCATGCTGAATGATTGATACTGATAATTACAACATAATTATTGCAGCGCATTTACGATTATAATTTAAATATTTAAAAATCATTCCCGTATTATCTGGACCAAAATTAGCATTTTGTACGAGGTAACATTAGAAGTCATTTTCTATCGTAGAAAAAAAGATAATTTTGCAGAGGAAATCATTTGTCAAGTTTTCCACAAATTTTGCTATAAGTACCTCCAACCTGTTACACCTGAGGGGGAAACCTTACCCAGGGTAATAGCTTACATGTCTGTCTATCAACCTATCTCTATCACTGCCCTGATTGTCCCGGAGAGCTAGCTCCTCACACGAATTGGCTCCTGTATACAATCAGTACATAGTATGCTAATGTTTGCCACATGGCCGTTATAGGTATATGCACCAAGATCTATACAGCTGATGAGCAAAGATCTCAGTTAGTGGGGCTATTGTAAATGACCTGCCAGAGAGGATTATTTGGGCCAGTAGAGCAATGTTTGGTAGTTGTTTCATGTGTGCATGTGTATATGTTACTAACTTGAAATATGCATTGGGTTTTTCAGGATGTTTCTGTCTTGCATAAAATTGGCCTGACAGATAATTTACATGTGTACTTAGTTGCACACACAAACACAGTTGAGTTCTAGACCTGATTTGATTTTGGTGGTCCTATGTCAAGTAAAAAACCTGTGTCCAAAATATCTCGTGAATGCCTCCTTATATTTGCACCATAATATGATAAAATTGAGTTCATTATATTTCGGTGGTTAGTGGTCAAGGATATAGGGTCAAGATTTATTGCACTTTTTTAGATACGGATATATAATGTGTGGCAGTTATTACCATTCTTAGATTTGAAAGGACAGGTATAGTTTCAGGACATAAATGCCTTCTTGACCCCACCCTGTATAATCCTCAACAGTGATATAGTAGGAGTACATCACTATAAATCATAACTTATCATTACAAGGTCCACTTTATCATGCTTCTGTAGATCTTTGTGTACATTTGAGTTTTATTGTGGGTCAATCAGATTTTACTTGAACTTTTGTGTTAATGGTGAGCCTGGGGCCAAGGGTGACATGGTTATCTATCTCTGGTCTTTAAAACACCAACCCCACTCCTAGTGGTGACGACCACAACTTAAAACTGTCAGTGATCAACCAACCATAAGAAAATGGAAATTGGAAAAGACAGTTTCCCTTTCTCTTGAATCTTTGACCTTTGTTGACCCCTACAGATGCTCTGACCCTGTCAGTGTAAAGAGTATTTATGGGGCCAGTGGGCAGTCTTAGCTGTTAAATACATCAGATGACTCCAGGAATCCAAATTGTAGGGTCCACTTCATGGAGAACTGTATACAGAGAGTAAATGACCCTTGTGATCCTGTGTTATATGTGTTGGTATAGTGTGATGATCTGACCACAGGGGCCTTCACTTGAGTACACTAGGAATATTCAGCCTGTTTACAGTCATGGCCAGTACTTGGTGACCCCTATCATTCCACAGTTGCCCAGTGCCTCGGAGAGGTTTTGGCTGCTGAGAGGTCCATGGGTACATTGATACAGCATAGGGAGTCTCTCGGTTTGAAACTGCCATCATGTGATGTAGAAGTAGAGTTACATCTCGTAGTCAGGAACAGCCAATCTCAAGGGGTCTAGTACTAGTGTCCATTTCTACATAGGAAGCAACCTTCATTTGAATATGGCATTGATCATGTGTTACAGTTATTTAGTGTATTATTTTCTTTGTGGAGATGACTATTAAACTTGGAAGAATAATATAATTTTTATTTTACTTGATTTATTACAAAAAGTGCTGTTACATATGTATTGTTTCAGAAACAATTGTACTGTAATTAGGGTTTGCTGGTACATAGGGCAACTTAGTTGTATTACACCTCGATACAAAATAAGATAATTAAAAATAATTGTGTAGTTATTGTTTATGTTGAGGCACTTCACTTGATGAAGGTGTCAATTGTCGGTGTAAGATTTATGATTTACTGTGGGCCTGGTGTTGTATGTTTTGTGACACATTAGAAAATAAAAATCAGTCTGAATTGGGAAGTCAACATCCAGCTTTTTACATTTTACTTGTACGAGTGTCGATCAAGGATATGTCTGAAATAAAACCGTTGAATTCTCAGCATTACTGGCTACATGACTGCTCATTTGATCAGCAGCCTGAGTGTGTTATCTGTAACATCTGTTAACAGGCACTGGTGTCATATCAGGGGCAGATGTAACCCCTCCCTCCTTATCTATCCTCACAGCCTATGTAGAATCTCGGGACAAACTCAAAAGGGAGTTAAACATGGGGAAAAGATTTAAAATGGTGTATTTCTTCATCGACAACTATACTAGTCCAGCTGCTGGTGTTGATGACAAAACCATCTGGTTCACTGTGTTCCAGACTTCACCTAGATGGTATCCTGATCTTTTAAGCTCTTATCCAGACATGCTTACTCATATATCAATCTTACCGTGGAATACCTACAGACTGAACATTTAGACGCCATAACATGTATCTTGGGGCTGTGGCTTTTCTACAGATCTTGCGTATAGAGTCTCCCCTGAACTGTATCTGGGGGGCTGTGACTTAGAAGTGCATTGTGATTAATCTCAGTATTTCATCTCTCCAGACAGCAATGCTAAAATCGGAGATATACACCAGTAGTTGAAATAAAAACAAACTGAAAATACAACTAGTCTTTGAATAAAATTTGATAGAGATTTATTGCAAAAATTCATCCTTATTTCTTCATGTTCTAATTAAATGGCTCCTAGGAGATTTTTTCCTTGTGCTCAGTCTTCAAAATGGTTCTTTTCCATAATCAGTGTGCCATATTAATGAGTTGTTGAAAACACTCTGTGGTTGGTTTCTATAAATCTGTTGTACGTATTGTGGTAGGGTCAAGGTAGAACATTTCATCTTCCACTGCAGTTTGGTAATCTCTGATCAGAGGAAGTCAAGAAATCTTTTAGAGTTGATACATCTATTGTTTTGTTTGTGCTGCCAATGTTTATAGTATAACCCACGGTGAGCGCATGGCTCAGCTTGTGTCGGAGTGTTGACATGTAACATCCCCCAGCCTGTCTGTGGCAGCTAGTAAAGCTTGACCCCCACTCAGCATCTGGACCAGCTCAACCTCCCCTCCCCAGTGTGGTGGGGAGGAGGTATCTCTATTTCCTGGTCCTCCTAGAACCAAGGATTACAGCACTCTATAAACCCCAGAATATAGGCCACACATTATCTGTTATCTCTGATATTTACATATTTGAGGAGATGGATGTGTACTTGTAAGAAATGAACTACCGGTATACATATATATCATATCAAATCACATTGTGTGTACCATTTCCCTTCTTGTTTGTGTACTTACTTACAAAAGAAACATGTCATATCTGGATTCAGTTTCAAAGATGAAGAGTTATGATGATGTCTCATTTCAATTAATAATATATGATCGATATGTGCATATTTTAAAAATATTTTTCTGGACTTTCGAGGTCTTGAGGGAGATCGGTGTTGATCATGAAGGAATATATTGTGGTTGATCATCAAGGTGACTGATCATGAATCAGCAATGCTGTCACCCTTGACTGATTCAGCAGTGTCCATCATGCATGAGTGATAATGACATAATTAGGCCATGATTAAAATGATTGGGCAATGAAGCTTTCGACTGTGAACCCCAGCTTATGTGAAACAGGTTGAAATTTTAATGTTCACTTACGATCAGGACCTCCCAATATCGAGGTCGTGACCTAGAGAAATGCCAGGAGGCCTGTTCGAGGACTGTGTGTGATATGACAGGGGTGTATTTCCTTCCCTGCATACCAAGTATCACACATATGTTTGAATGGGGGCAGATAAAGAAACAGGTGGACTTAATCTACCGGTTTAGTGTTTGTTTAACCTGGCCTATTATGGATGCTAGATCTTTCTCCAGAAACCGTACAGCTAAAGGGCCACAAGATTACACATCTAGCGGATCTGACAGTGTTGTATGTTCTGTCAGATACATTGCCCAACATTACATGAGATATGATGTGTGATGAAAGGCATGTTCATAAACCAGGGGGGGCGGATATTAAATTTATGAGCACATTGACATAGGTGTCATTTAGATCTGTATAACATACAGTATTCATAAAGGTTGTTTTCCATTGGAGTATCATGAAAAAGCAAATTCCTTTATTCCAGGCACTTTAGCCATCTGGCCAGAGGTCACACCCTTCATGCATCCATTAGAAATATAATAAAATCTTTTTATTTTTGTAATACTTGTTGTTCAGTTATCAAGATCCAGTATATACACTAGTCAACAGAGCTGTTGGTACTACAGACTATACAAAACGGCTAATAAAATCCTGGCTGTTTTATATACATTGCTATAAGTCTGACACAGTTGGATAGAGTGCTCCCTGAGATGTACCTCCAGGTACAGTTGTTTTGTACAATACGCTGGTATATACCCAACACAAAATAAGTAGGCATGCACTTTTTGACAATCAGGAAATGGTCTCCTTAATTTGTGAGCTAAACATGTCTGTTCCATTATAAATCAAATTCACTTAAAGAATGCAAATCACCAGAGTTTGAACAAGACACACAGATACAAATGTGTATGTTGTTCATCTTTTTCACATGCATGCTCAGTAGACAAGAAAACCATTGGGAGCTGGTGTTAAATAGTCTTGGTTAGACTAACTGCACAGAATCAGTCAGAGAGGACTGTGTGATACCTGGTGGCTGAAGGGTAAATTATGTTTATTGTGTATTAAAAACATTGGCACCATTTGGTAGAATGTCACAAGTTGGCATGCTTTATGTCTATCAACACCGACAGTCAGCACCAGTATCCAAGATAAACACATCAAGGATGTAGAGGGAAGGTGTATTGATGCGTTGTCTATCATACTTGTACCTATACATACGGGACAGAAATGTCTGTGGCCTTGTTGATGTAAACAAAGACATTCACCATACAAACATGCAACAATTGGCAGCCATGCTTGTTTTTCAATGGAGGTTACAATGACATACAGATGGGAGTTTGTTTACGTTCAGTAGCTCTACATTTTGTGTATGATTCTGGTGACTTATATGTACATTGGACCAATGTCAATGAAGGCAGTGCCAATACAAAACAACTTTTCTGGATACCTACTCATACTTTCAGACTTCGTCATGCTCTGAGCAAAGTCTTATTTTTTTTCATGGGGGAGAAAATATTTTATAAATCAAAAAATACAAAAACACATATAGAGTAGATAAAATATACTGTATATATGTTATTGGTTTCTCTATAAACATATAGGCACTGAAACTATATGTGGACAAAAAACGTCTTGCTCCTGCGTGTGATTGGTGTGTTAATGTTATGGGGGACATGTGGTAACACTACTATACCAAGCATATATAGACATGTGTTGATGCAGAGGAACATCCCACGGTGGCAGCAGTTGTGTTGCCTCTGGTCCCGTTAAATATACAGTGGCTGATTGAGGGTGGCCATTGTTACATATACATTTACAGTGGAAGAGGGTGGCCATGGATTCCACACAGGTATTGTGATCTGTTCTGTGTCACATGTTCCCTTTCCCCTCCCCCCCCAGATATTTGCTTGTCCCCTTTTCCTTCCCCTAGGGTATCACCTGACCCGTTCCCGAGGGTATCATGCACCTGTCCTCTGTGTAAACTTTGTGTGTATCAGTCTAACACCACGTTTTAAATCTTGCACTTGTAAGGCGTCTGTTTCAAGGACATTTGTCAGGCTGACGGCAAGAAAAAAAACATCAAAAACACTTGACATCTATCTAGTGCAAATGTTTCAAGCGGAAAGGTTTGAAATTATGTGCAATGTGTGAAAGTTTCAAGTATCCTACGTGCCACGTGCTGCAATTAAACGTATCATTAATTCTGTGGTATTTTTTTTCTTTAAAAAAAGAAAAAATTAGGGAATTTGTTCGTTTGACGTATCAGTGTCACTTAAGTGTCATCCCTTTCAGGAGATCAATCACATATCATTGAAAACTCCGACCTGGACAAGCAAAAGTCTAGGGCTGTAATTAATTTGTAGATTTCTAGTCTAAAACATCGACATGCTCTCAAAGATACACTATTGCCTGTTGTGTGGGGGTTGCTGGTAATCTTTTCATTTCAGGAAGCAGTCATTAACTGTCTGCCCTGTATTTTTGTAAAACCTTGTTTCCACCTTTAGTAAATCTGGGGATTTGTTTCCAGCCTTGATAGAATATTGTTAAAAGCAAAGTAATATACATTGTAAATTCCTATTGACTTGGTAACAGAGTTAGAGGATGCATGTACCAGAATTAACGGCCTCCAGACTGTATCTATAGGCTATAAGTATAACACACTTCAGATGCTGGATCTGGCTCATAGGAGAGAGGCATCTCGCCATATATTAGTTAATGGTTATTCTGAGTCAGGCTGACTGCTTAATTACAGAACAACAGAGCTGCATGATCAATCTCACACATTTTGACATACTGAGAAAATTGTATCGTGTTCATAATCCGAAGATTCCTGTTCTGTGTAAGATGGATGGATATACTAACAACAGGTGCCCTTCCTCAAATGAGTCCTAGGTCTCACCTCATGATACTTGTACTGGCTGAAATTACATGTATTATGCTTTCTTGTAGAATAAAATACAAAACACAGGTTATGCTATTTCAATCACATGATGAGATATAATGTACAAAGGTGATATATAATCTACACAGGAGCTATAATATATAAGGGGAGATCAAATGTGTTGGAGGGGAGATGTAATATACACAGTAGGGATAAAAAAATAGTACACACATTTGGAGAGGTATAATATAAACCAAAAGAGGACATTATCTGGTGCCATCCAAACATAGCAGCTTGTTATGCTGTTATTTTCAATCAGTCTACTAAGGCAGCTGTTTTTAGCTCGATCATATCTATACATATAAAATATTTTTGAATCCCCAGGCAATTCATGAAGTGCTCTCCATGAATTAACAGATCATAGTTAGCTAATTCGTAAAAGGACCACTGTCCAGATTGCCCTCAGTCCTTAGCTGGCCATCAATATGGTCAAGGTGACTGGTCATTGTGACATGAGTCTGACAGGTACCCTCTGATAGATCTGACCAATAGCTCTGACCAATACCTGCACCATGTAGTCTCCAGGCTACAGGTGTCAATCACTTGTCTTGTTTGTAGTACTCTAGTTACACCTGTCTGGTGAGGGTCAATACCTAAGTAGACCAGAATCATCCTGTTGTCTGTTCAGGTATGACTAGATTATCTTCATTGATGATGACAAAGCTAGGATATCTGTACAGGTGTGACTAGATTATCTTCATTGATGATGACAAAGCTAGGATATCTGTACAGGTGTATAAAATATTAGTCTTCTTTGGTCCCCTTATACGAAATTAACCATTTGTTAATTGTTTTATTTCATTATGTTTTAATAGTCATGAAAAAATAAAAGGAAATTTTACAGTATGTTAGCAGAAAGTGGATGGCATATACATTGACGAGAGTCCAGTTTCTGTTATGTTGAGAATATTGGGGTGTAACTGTAGTCCCACTACCTATGAGACTGCTTCTGTTGTTATCAGTCTTGTGTCTCACCAGCTAACACTTGACGTTCATCTGTGGAACAGAATATAAAAAACCAACAAAGCTTTACATTCTGTGTCAACAGGTACTGTAGAATTGTATGTGTATTGTACAAGGTAGAATAACTCTTTTCTCTGAAAACCTTCTGAATGTTATGTACAGAGTAATTTAGGTGGTTGTGATCTGCTATTTCAATTTCAAGATGACATCATCATTCATGGTTGTATAAAGATTGTCAATTGTCATAAATATTGCTTATATTTTAATGGAATGTTTTCCAATGGGTAGCTAGCTAGCTATAGAGAATGTGTTCATTTTAATAGGCTGTGTTCTGAAACAGCATGTGTCAACACTAAACTGCTTGTAATTGCTTAACAAAAATAAAATTTGGTAGCAGTTGCACTTTTAGTTTAAACATATTTTATTGTACAAATATACAAATCAGATACCTGTGAATCTACTCAATGGAGAAAGGGTTCCATTTTGTTTTTAGAATTGAAGTTGCTATTGGCCAGTGTACAACAGCATAAGACTTCATATTTTGCATATTTTCAAACTGCATCATTGTACGAAAAAGAACATTGGTAGGCTTATTTTCAGGACCTCCTGTACAAGAACATTAATATTTCATAATGTAGGTAAAACATAATACCTTAATGTACCCTTGTACTCTACAGGCTGTATGTAGCTAGATAGTCAAATCATATCTCATTTCCTCATCTGACTTTTGGCAGGAAATATTAAATATGACATGAATTTTTTTGATAAATATGATAGATAAGTAGGCAAGGAATACAAAAAGCACACATTTTGGCCTAATATCTTGAGGTATTTATTAGATAAAAAGTTTATAGTTACAGCTTTCCTATACAAGTTGGTGATTAATGAAGATAGGATTAATGATCATGCTTGGTGTTCGACACAATTTATCCTCTCAGTTTGAAATCTACCTGAGATTTTCAATGAAAAATGTAAAACTGGTACGTTTATATCATACATGTTCATCATGTGCTTGTCAGAATGGACTAAATCTAAATTCATGAACTTAGTCAGCTGCTGATAGTGTCAATATCATTTCTTTACTTGCTCTATCCCTTGAAGATATCTAGTAATCATGATCTGGTGTTTTAGAGAATTACATAGGAGAGGATTTCTTTTAGATCTTGATCATCCTTATTAGTCCCCTACTGGTGAAACCGGGGGGGGGGGGGAACTATAGTGTTCCTCTCCGTCTGGCTGTCTACGTACGTACGTAACACCAATGTTTGTGAGCGCTCTAGCGGCTTCATTCCTTGAGAGATTTTGATCAAACTTCACACAAATACAAAGGACCTTAATATCTCGGATAAGTTAGAATTTCAGGGTTGTCAGGTAAGGTCAAGGTCACCGTTACTATTTTTAGAAAATCCCTGTCAGTGCTCTAGCGGCTTTATTCCTTGAGGGATTTTGTCAAACTTCATACAAATACAAAGGACCATAATATCTCTGACAAGTTTGAGTTTCAGGGTTGTTAGGTCAAGGTAAAGGTCATCGTTACTATTTTTAGAAAATCCCTGTCAGCACTAGCGGCTTTATTCCTTGAGGGATTTTGATCAAACTTCAAACAATTACAAAGGACCATAATATCTCTGACAAGTTCGAGTTTCAGGGTTGTCGGGTCAAGGTCAAGGTCACCGTTACTATTTTTAGAAAATCCCTGTCAGCACTCGAGCGTCTTGAAGACATTCCTTGAGGGATTTTGATCAAAATTCACACAACTACAAAGGACCATAATATCTCCGACAAGTTCGGATTAATTCTTTTAAAACGATTCAATTAGGTTGGAATCTGATCCTACCTGTTCAAGGTCAAAGTAAAGATTTTGATTGGTATATTATAGGGTATCCTACTTATTCAAGGTCAAAGTAACGTATCAGCCTTGATTGGAATCTAGTCCCACTTCAAGGTCAAGGTAAAAATCTTTGATTCAATTTGATTTGAATCTGGTCCAGCTTGTTCAAGGTCATTAGGGTATACATTTTGTCAATGTATAGGCCTTGACAGGAATATTTTCCTACCCTTTTAAGGTCAAAGTATATATATACAAGTTCATGGGATTTAATTCTACCTGTTCAAGGTCAAGGTATAGAACTTAATGAAAAATTAAGGCTACTCGTTCAGGTCAACATATAAGCTTTCATTGGCATTCGCACCTGTCCTGTGTAATGACACCTCTGCAGGCTGTTGCAGTAGGTTTATTGGAGGTTGACCATCTGTGAAGGTGTCATCTCATGAAAGTTTGAAAGGTTTTTGGCCGACACTGATATGCATTGGGACATGGCAGGTAATGACCTCTGTTTGACCTCCAACTGACCAATACCAGCTGGTTCACTGTAATTAAAGTCTTTACGCTCTGTGGCCAACCTGACAAGGCGTTGGACTTCATTGTCAGTTCTGGGGACAAAACACTGGACATTAAATGACCACACAAGAGGTCATAACGTATAAAGTATATGACAATAGTTGTGATTTCTGTTTTTATGGAGGTCAAGGTCAAAGAAACACTACCTAGAAGTATGTTAAAGTTATCATGTCAGAACTGGATCACAGTAGGTTTGGTATAAGGTGATCATGTCAGAACTGGATCACAGTAGGTTTGGTATAAGGTGATCATGAAGTTCAATTGCTTACGTACAATATACTTGAGCTTTCAAGTCAATTGAATATAATTCTTATGATCTGAATGGTAACATTTCGAGTACTATAGCTTGGACTATCTGTCTTGGTCCGTCCTTTTACTACTGAAGCACATGTTCAAGTTCTTTACTTTCTTATTTCATCATATTTATCAGATTTATGGCAAAACACATGTGAATGCCATATATACAAACACAGCTACCAGATACATCTAATAAGGAAGCCAATATTGAGTTAAAGAAGAAAATGAGATTAATTTGTGATCTTTATTGTTTATATACGGAAGAAGTCAAACTCGGAAATATATAACTAGTAATGAAAAGAAGAATAGGTCTATAAATACTTTGATATTTGGCTATAATAATTGAGGTTTAATATGTTGTGAACAGTTACTATTATATATATATGCTGCCTATCTTTTGAGTCTAGAGTGATGGATATGAAAATACGTACATATCAAAACTTAAGCTTTAGAACTCTGATTTCATTGCTGTATATCTAGTATAAAGAACAATCCATTGACAATGACCAGGTAGAATTTCATATATCATTCCCACAATTAGCTTACATAATCATTAATGACTACCTTCACAGGTGAGAACAAACCTGAGAGCTGAAATGTGACGACTTGACTACCTGTAATTACAGTCAAAAAATAGAAAAGTTTTCTATAATCTATTCCTTTCAGAATATGGGACCTTAGACTTACATGTAATATCCATAGAAAACTAATGATTTTTGGAGTTAAATTTCATGTTGAAGAAATGATTTTCAACCTCCATTTAATACCGGTTGACATTGTGTAGAGTTTACCCCACGCATGTGTGTTTGTTAACAATATTGACAGATGACACTCCCCTGAAAAAACGCAAATACGTATGTTTTTGGATACACACAGGTGTAACTCTATATAGGAAAAGTTAAAATTTCAGCTATTGTATCGTCTGGAATTTCATCTGACAGATCAAATGGCTGTATTCAGAGGATACATTGGTGACTGTAGGACGCTCAGAACTGAGCTGTTTCACTTTGAAAGGTCACCCTGACCCAAAAATTAATTCTAAAGGACAAATTATAAAATACCACAGGATTGAGATAGTATTCAAATTAAAGTGTGTCAAGTTTTACTGGGTCGATTGGAGGGAGCACCTGTTGTAACGTGGTCATATTTGTGTGTTATAAGTCGTTCCATTCTATCCATTGATGATACCTGAGCAAGAGTCTTTGAAATTTATAGTGAAGACAAACGTTATAGCCGACTAAATTATTTGGTACAAAGTCAGTACTCAGTATATGGAAATATATTTTATTCTAACAAATGCTGTGAAACATGTACGAAAGTTTGTTAAAAAGTATGTTTGTCAAATGGACAAAAATGTTTCACTGTAAAATTGATGATTATCTTTACAACATTTAAGGTGTCCAGCTATTTTGTTCGTAAGTTAGTAATGTATGGTGTCCATGAACATATGTCAATTGTTTTCCAGATTTTGCTGATAAAATATTCTTAAGAATTTATTTTTTTTGTAAAAATGGGGATTCAAACTTGTTGGTATACATTTACAACTTTGGGTGTATGTTGAGCCACGTATACAGTGTGTGTCTAATAAGGTATACAGGATAGTATTTAGGTATGTATAGGGTGGGTGGCTTGCTGGGTTGCGTGACCTGATGTTGTTTTGTGGGGACAGATAGATAATCACACCATTATGTACCTGTATACCTACAATCTCCTGGGGTAATGGGGCGCAATCTTTGTTTTTTCGGTGTGTTACTTCATTTTCGTTTTGTATGGAAAACACAAACAGGTCCTGGTCAGGTGCCATAGTGTACAAGCCTGTGGCTACTGGTACCCGTTCTGGGACCTTTCAGGAATCACTGTATAGGGCAGTGTACATGAGGGCTAGGAGCAATCTGTAGGCAATTTCACGAGAAATAAACTGCAACGATGCAGTAACTCCAGTTCAATTTCAAATGTGGCTTGAACTTTTTGAGGCAAATGCAGCATTCATACTGGAGAAGAGGACAATTCTTCTTTTGTTGAGGCAGTGCTACCTTTCTGATACAAAATCTGTTAACTGATGAAAAACTGTATAAATTTAAACCATATACCACAACAGGACTGATCGTATAATTTATAATGAAAAAAAGTTCATAGTATGGAATTTGAATATAACCACTTATTCTGAATGAAAAGTTTGGTTGTCATGGTTTTTGAATTGGATAGCTATCAATATAAAGCATTGAACTTTGTTTGTTCATGTACAGAAAACATGTTTTTGAAGTAGATTTGAAGGTATGGGAAACTGTGCCCTGCAGTGACTTGTAGGTAAAGCTGTTCCAGATGAGAGACAACCCACATAGTGGTGAGGTGATTTTCTGTGGAGGACAATTTTACGCATTGTAGGACAGGAAAAATAGACACATATGGCTGCCATTTTGTATTTGTATTGTTGATTTCCGTGAGAATGGGGTCATGCAGATCGATCACCCAACAGGACAGAGAACAGCTCCTGAAACTGAAACTGTAAAATTGCGAGATCATTTCCTGTGGAAAGAGAGATGTATCATTTACCTATTTGACAGTAGAATTGATGAGATACAAGGGGGCACCTGTTGATTAAAAATAGCTGTAGGAATTCAGTGATTGTTTAATTGGTAGCTTCCATTTCACCTTAGAAAATGTGTAAAAAAAGATGTAATTTTGTCACCTAATTGGTGGTGTTGATGGACACACTAATTGATGGTGATAGGTTTATCTGTTGATCTAGAGGAACAGGTGACCGTTTTATACTGACTTGGTGGTAAAGTAGTAGGGGAAGCCGTTTTGTAGGGCATAATTTTCCTAATTGTTTCACAACCCACAGAGATTGGCTGTTTTCTTGGTTGAACATCATATGATGGACTGAAGATTGCAAATGAGCCTCTTGCCAATTTTATGGTGTAAATCACGGATGCTTTGATCAAGCTATGCACACAAGCAAATCACGGTACAAGATGTTTCCCAAACAGACCCTTTTCGGTTTGAGCAAAAACCAATTTCTTCACTTAAATTTTACATTTTTTAACAAGTATTTAACTGAAACTATTACAGTCATAAAGAAGCCAAAGACATCAGTCTATTTAGTTTGTATAAATATCTGCTACAGAAATTCTGGTAACATCTCAGTCTATGTGTAGAGTTTTCTGATAGGTATGGGTCTTATACAGAAGTTGATATTAAACAAACAAGGAATATAGCGACATTATCTGACATCAGTGTGTATGTAATTTCCATATCTCACAGGACACTTTATTCACTACAGAATCAATCTGTACATTAGACAGTGTGGTTCTACACACACACGTTTAGAACACTCTCCCCTCACTTACTTATGCATAACAGATTGTGGCTAAGGATTGGCATGTTAATACAATTCAGGATTTAAATTTAAACATGATGAATTACATTGATTTTTTTATGTAAATTGAGTGTTTTAATTCACATTCAGTATTCATGATCTTGAAACGTATAGCTGTCACTTTTATTTCAGACAGCTTATACAACATGCAAGGTGTATGTAAATATTGTAAATTATCAATAAATCCTTTACCTACATATTACACAGCATTAAAAATTGGACGATTTCCAGGGCACACTTCTGAAGTCAGACTGATATGAATGAAGTTGTCACCAAAGTTCAACTTCACACATAACGTGTTGAATGGCTCTGCTGATATTTACAAATGGAGCGTCTTTTCACAGTGATTGTTAACGATTTCTAGCCTTCAGTTGTAGTTATACCAGGGTATATCTCTGTATAGTGGTCAACCAACCTCGACTTTATTGGAGCATTTAATTTTGTATGCATTATCAACATAATTAGCAGGTTAGGTGAATAAAGAACCTGTTTGCCGTCTATTAATCCACTATATTTGGCGCTCTTCAATATGGCAGCTACAAGATAAAATCTTTCCAATAAGGTTAATTGTGATGTGAGATAAAGTTTTTTGTGAGATCTGTTGGTGTCTGAGGTGAATACCTTAACTATCAGCCTATATATATAGCTATAGCTAACAACTGTGATAGGTTAGGTTACCACAGGAGTTAAACTTAGCCTAGGGTAAATCTGTTATTTAATCACATGTGATAGGTTAGGTTACCACAGGAGTTAACCTTAGCCTAGGGTAAATCTGTTATTTAATCACATGTGATAGGTTAGGTTACCACAGGAGTTAAACTTAGCCTAGGGTAAATCTGTTATTTAATCACATGTAATATTAATGTAAGCATCACTTGATTGTAAACGCTTTGGTCAACCTGATGGCTTCATCTTATCATAATCTAGTGTGTTTGAAAAAAAACACTGTTTTATTATTTGTTAACCTTTTCAACACTGTAGACCTTAATGGACGCACCCAGATCAATGCATGGTGGAGTCCACCAAAGTTATATAGGGGTGAAAGGGTTAATAGGAGATTGTTGAATTGGTCCTACTAACTAAGAGCCATGGTAATTTAAATATTTTGTATTGTGAAATTCAAAACCCTATTTGATGACACAGTAATACATTGCTCTTTGATTAATTACAAAGACACTTTTTGAATTAATTGAAAAATACCTAAATATGTTTAGGAACATTTGAATGTTAATCAAGACTAGCTTTGGAAAAAATGCAAAATGGGATTTGTTATTTCTACCGTATTCTGAGAGACCATTTTCCATTGACTGGTTTGGGTGTTCTATTAATACATTATACTGTGATTGTCGTTGTATAGTTTTAATATCTACAACAGTGTAAAGAGCTGTGTAACAGGCCATGAATTTTAAAAATCAGGGTCATGACGGCCGTTATAGAGTTAACATCTTTATGCCATTTGAGTTTTAGCTTGGGGACCTGGGAAAGATATAAATATCGCCAAACATTTTTAGATATGTATATCTGACAATGGCTGACAACGTAAAGCCATTCACTGGAGTTTAATGACAGGCGAGCATATGCATGCAGCCATTGGACTGATATGATATTCCATATGGGGCTCTACAAATACTTTTTTAAAGTATAAAAAACAGATAACCGTTGGATAAAACATTTAAAACCAGCCTGTCTACGTACAGTTGTGGCCAGTTATAGCACAATAATACATATAATACATGTTGTATATAATGTAATTTTTTTTTAATATGCTTGACCATATGGGAGACGAGTCTTTGACTCAATATGTAATCAAGTTTAAATAAAGACTATTATTATTATTATATAACTTTGTCTTTGTGATGAAATCATATTTGGTTTAGTAATTACTGTGTTGGTTCCCCGAGATTTATTTTGATTGTTATACATACAGGACTTATAAAATTTTAATTTTAGTTTCAACTTTATGACCTTGTTAGCTTTGTACAAAATAGCATTTTGAGGTCATGACCTAATAACCGTAATTGCATGAAAAGCATTGGTTAGACCAGTGATGTAATATGTAAGCTGACACCACCCTAAACATTGCAAATGGGGAAGTAATGTCTGCTCCCGATGTCCCCCTCCCGATGTCCTCCCAATGTCCCCCTCCCGACATTCTTCCAGTCTCATTCTACACTATCGTTTCCATGGCAATGCATGTTTGATATTGGCTGACTTGGGGTTTCTCAGCAAGGAAAAAGAAATGTCGTGTATTATAGAAGTATGAGTTTAAGTTTTTGTACGTTTTTGATGAAATTTTTATCAGAATGGGGTAATTTATCTATTTGTATATTTGGACATGTCAAAGAGATAATGTGCAGTATTTTATGTTTCTAAAATCTGAAATTGCTGGAACTAACCCTGACATGATCACCACACTGGATAATTCAGTCGTGATGGAGAGGTTTCCACTGTTTCCTAAGTTTTCGTATTTGACCAGTAGCTTTTACTGTTGACTAGGTGAAACGAATATGTGCTATGGAGTACCATTTACTGTCCTATTAAATATTTGCTTTTTTTCCTTTTCACAGGCTACCCGAAAGATTTCGAAGTGTGGATATTTATTTGTGTCCCCTGATTTCGACTTCAGCAACCCTCTTGATCGGACCAAGGTCAGTATCAAACTCTGAAGGTCATTTGTGGCTTGACATGTTTTTTATTGTTAAGGTACCATAGTCATTTGAAATTTGGTACAAGTCATATTATAAATTTTGTATTGAATATTTCTCTCATTGAAAATGCCTTTCTTTTGGATAAGACTGTAACCTAGAGAATTCTGAATCAGTGCAGTACACAAATTGGAAAATTCAAAAGTTGGTATCCTTCCATCTTTTGACATGTTTGTAAACAACCTCAATAAACGTTATCTTTGGCAATTGTAAACATTGAAAAGTAAACCTTTTAGTCTGGGATATCAGACTTTTTCACAGCTTAAAAAGCGGAACAATGTCTGATAACTTATAAAGCTTAAGGTTTTGTAACAGATTACTTCAAAAGATTCATTTTTTTTATGTTTGTCAAGATTTTAAAAGCTACAAAAACAGGTGTGTGAGTTTATCCAATTTCTGAATTTTATCCCAAATGCAAATCAAGGGTTGGTATTAAGTGTCTGTTTGTTGGCTTCTGAAAGGAAACCAAGATAAGACAAATCTTAAAAATGCAGGTGTATCGCTTTTCAACACACTGGCAGCCAATTTTTGGTATAGATAGGAATTGTATCATCAGCATTTCAAGTGCTGACTTATCATTCATTGCCACTCCATGGGATACTATCACACACAGTGTATTCATTACCACTCCATGGAATATTTATATTTTTTGCTTGTTTTTCTTCATACCTTCACTAGGGTAATGATGCTGTCAGAATTGACTGATGACAAACATAATTATACAAATCTCCAATAAGTACTTTCTAATCTATTAGAGATTAGTGAGAAAGGCATAGAGATATGTGTACCTGTATGTGTGAAGTGAGAAAGTGAGAATTACTGAGTCCACAAAAGAACAGTTCCTCTTGTTGTTTTAGATAATGATGTGAATTTCACTATAGATTTAAAGGAATGTGGGTTTTTAGTGAATTAATCAAATATACACAAGGTCCTGTATATTTGACTATAAACACTCGACAGTTCACCGGGTTTATATACCTAGGAGCCTACAACAATGATAGCTTGTGTATATAGGTATCATGTTAGCATTCAAGTGTTATTTTAAACAGACATTCAACCAGTGCTCTGTCTTCAAGGATGAGAGCATCTTTAATGAAGAAGAAATTTCCTTTAATTCGCCCTGATTATCCAGACACTGTATGGAGGTGACTATCCTAGAGTTGTATCTGACCTACCACGTATCACTACTACCCTGTCTGTGTAGTACACTGGTACACTAGGGAGCCAGTATCACACCTCTGTTTATTATATACAATTGGTACCCCCACCCTTCCACCCCCAGGTAAAAAAATCACCAGGTAGCCTGTATCACACCTCTGTTTATTATATACAATTGGTATCCCCCCCCCCAGGTAAAAAAATCACCAGGTAGCCTGTATCACACCTCTGTTTATTATATACAATTGGTATCCCCCCCCCCCCCCAGGTAAAAAAATCACCAGGGAGCCAGTATCACACCTC
>JAUMHH010064103.1:0-23046 GCA_032359455.1 Chlamys rubida
AGATATACTGGACTGGATTACTGAATAAAGAAATTAGACACTATGAGAAAACATTTAAGTTGCGTAACTGAGGGTAAGGTTGGTTTTGTGATGAATGCATTCTGGAATATGATATGTAGAACAATCAATAGCACACTTGGAAGTCATTTTGAATTGGATACAGATTTTGTTCAACCTCATGCCTGACTAGCTTCACTTACGTGTACAGACATTTTGTATTTTGTATGTGTTGTTGTTTATTTATTTGTTTATTTAGATATATATACCCCAGGGCTATTTCTAATGTTAATCATAAAGAAAATCTAAATGTATCATTTATCAAGAGCTGTTGTCTCTTTTAAAACAAGTGATTAAATTACACCAACAAATAAATAAAAATAAAGATAGTGACCTCATCATTTTGTACTTTGTATATTCTATACTTTTGTCCTTGATCAAGGGGGTTGCTTTTTGCATCTTCATCCGATGCAAATTCAGCAGATTACTGTAAAAATGATAATCATTATGGTGTGAAAATGCTGACATTTTTTCATGGTGAGTAAATTAGCGTGAAAAAAATCCACATGCAATATTGTATTTACAGATTAAATAGATTATAGATTGAGTATGTAGATTTCAAATCAAAATTGCCAATTGGAAAAATCCTGTCATTGCAATCAGTTGAAATAGTATCCGCACGTACATTTCCACATGCCAAAGTTTCAACTTTCACAGTATGGTACTTTTATTTGTTACAGAAATAGCAACAATTAAATTTCATTCTTGTTAGTCATGCAGACTTCCTTACCAGGAAAATTTTAACCCCAGCTTCAATGGAAGTTAAGGATCTTTGATAACGTTGTCAGGATCGTTAATGGCATGTTTTAAAGTGATCCAGGTACGTCTTACCGTTTCTTCGGCTAATATTTCGTTTGTATCAACATGTATAGCATATTGATGTCGAGAAACTGACAAGTGATTATTCGGGATACTTATGCATGCATTTCTTAGTAGATTGGTTTCGTTATCTCTCCTGTGTTATTATTATAATTAGCATGATACATGCAAGGCTGTGTGCTTGCCACGAACCAAGACATACCTGCGTACCCCGAGATCGTACGAGCATGTGTCAACAAACCTGGAATTATCCTGGAATTGATTTTGGATATGTTGCATTAGACAAAACGTAGTGAAACCCAGATTTCTTTTCTTTTCGTTCATGGGACATTTACTTCAATATTTTAACTGTGTTAATCTGGAAAACCAATGCAAGTTTTATAGATTTGAACTAAGGCATGCATAACAGATCACACAGGTGTATTCTAAAAGTTTTATCAATTGAAGCGTGTATAATCTAACACTGCAAACCGGTCCTGGAACGTCACTTGTGTGTGTATTGACCTGTTAATCAGAAAAATGTGTCATTAGATAAAGTTAACAGATTACACCAGACACTGTAAAATTTGTAGAGGTTTGCTTGTCGTTTAAAACTACAGTTTTATAGCGACTAAAGCACAGCTTTCTATGGAAACAGTAGTCGTTGGAACTTTAACTATTTTTTTTTGTGATGACTCGCATTGTTTGTTCAGCGAGACATATTTTTCCCAAGATCAAGTTTAGATGAGCTGACTGTGATACGGGCTTGAGATAATTCTTCATTGTTCAGTGTGTAACACGGCAAAACAAACAATTTTGCCCGACTCTGAAAAAAAGTCCTTATGTTTCGAAGTTTGACCTCAGCGATTCTTTTCGAAATGGAAGTTTGAAAGAGCACTTGGGAATTATTTTTCGGAGGAGAACATTTTCACCTGCAAAATGGTTAGAATATATTACTGTCAACCGGCAGGTAAGCAGATCAATTTTGTCAGTTGTTGTATTATTTTGTGCAATGTGCAGTTATGCAAATTAAGTTAAATGCAATCAAATTCTGATGTATATAGCGGTGAAGGAGTACAGACTAAATTCAATAATAACTTGACCTCTCCACATTCTGTCTGATAAATATGCTAATTAATGAAATTACTCATATGACATTCATAATTAGCATGTGTCACAATTTGAAAGTGTATATATAATATACCTCATGCTTAAAGAAGCCAATCTTCACGTAAGTGCAGTGAGGGTAGCATGGATAGTTATTGTACCTGTGTCGAGTCCAGTTGCTGCTGTCGAGGTAAAAGTTATATTTATATATATAAATTGAAATGCAGTTATCTTTGTTGTAATTTCCTTAAGATAAAGCCTTCTGGACAAGAGATATTGCCTATAGTCTTTTACCATACATAGCTTCTTTGTACTGAAGCTTAAGAATCCTACAGAAACTCTTGATGCTAAAACGCTACTGTTTGCAAAATTTGTTACGCTTAGAATTTGTGGTGTCTAGAATTCAATTTTTCTGCCTGACTTCAGCCAAGACGCTCTGGTATAAAAAGATAGGGTTATGAAAATTAATATTGTGTACCTGTGTATGAATTTATACAGATTATTGTCAATCGACCATATTTTATCGACTTGGTAAACACTATCGGGCAAACAGAAGCGTCTGGGCTAAGGTGTGTTTCTCTATAATCCGTCTACAGCTGTGATAGCAATGATTACGTCGGATTACATATCGATTCTAAAGCTAACGCCACAGAACAGTGATATAAAAACACATACAATCATACGAAATGTAATTTGAACAATGATATCGCCCCAGGTTATTGGCTTGTTGCACGATTGCTATGGCGACCACTGTTCGCCAATTATGTGACCTTTGACCTGTACCTGAGATGGGATATATGACTCATGATCAGTTGCGGAAAAGGATTTATCAGATTACCTACGTTACTCTAGATAACTTGTATTTTACGAGATATTTATTTGCAGGTTAAATCTCATAAATGGCTTAAATTCTGATTTGCTGTATTCACGCATCAATTTTTTAAACATTACATAAACATGGTGAATTAAGTAAGAAAAGGTCAGTTTGCAAAATTAGGTGTAAGTCACTTCTTTTAAAAAGGAGATACATGTTGCTGTAAGGTAGCATACATCCTTAAGCCTTTTCAGTTCGACAGAAGAAAAAAACAACTTCTTCTTTACTAGACACACAAGTTAAATACTAAATTTTATTATTTGTTTTTGTTCCATCTTGAAATAATAAACAGGATCTTATGCAGAATTTGTCATTGTCACTGGCAGTAGCACCTCACACAGATGGAATTTAATTAAGCACAGGTAAATAAAACCATATATAATTTGTATAGGTGCTGATAATAGTCTTAGTATTTCAATCTGTCATTGGGATTTTGTGTTTTATTGCAAGGTAACTGCGGTTCTTTATGTCAGCTTCTTGCTGGATTTCTCATAATAAGATGTTGATGAAACAGTAGATAAGTTATATATGCAAGGTCAAAGTTGATTTGATTAGGTCAGCTGGGATTGACCTCAGAGAAATTTGAAATGCTACGTACAGTCCAGTATGGATAGCCAATGGTCATTTTACTGATGAGTAGGAGTAAGATTGTTACAACTTAGGTGATGGCTGACCGAGCTAATTTGGGATTGACCAGGTCAGATTATAAGGAGGGAGACAACTCAATGCTGATAAGGGCAAACTTATTCAAGAATTAATATAAGTGGGTGAAAATAGCCATTGGCCAGGATATTCCTATCACTGGTTGACCTGGCTAATTTGATTAAAAATCTTATTGAATGAAGTATGTATTGTAGATAAGAGGCCATCAATAGCTCCAAGTGAGATCTAGGCAAGGGAGATAACTTTCAATTGATGTATTTCAAAATATCAAGACACATTTGATAATACTACAATTACAGTAGGCAAAGAGGGTCTCCTTGCTATATGCCTACATTTTATAAGGGAGATAACCCTGCTATAGGTTATGTTAAGTGGATGAACAGTGACAAATGAGAGGACTAATTTATGATAAGGACTGACCACTACTGACCACTAGTGACCACTACACCCTCAAGCCAGATGTTTATCACCTGACCCTGTCGCTGTGTCTAGACACAAGCTTTGATGATGTCATATAGGATACCAATCTGTTTCCATGTACCATGTTGCTAAAATGGTTTAGTTTCCTTATTGATTTCCTTTTACAAATATTTACATCTCAATCCATCTGCACTGAATTGATTTGTTAATTGCTAAATTTTTTATTAATCTTTTTTCCATTGACCAAAACTAGGATTCATATCAAATGAAGTATTAAAGAATTATATGTTGCTGGGTAGTATTGCCAATATTTTTACTTTTTACTACTGAAATGTGTGCAAGGTGAATTCTCTTTATGATAATTCAAAAAAATCTGAAATCAATCTTGGTAAACAATATTTTATTTAGTTTCTAATGATATTTAATTAATAAAAGTGGATCAATTTTCATGGTGACATATTACTATATTTACTTTGCAAACTTTCCATTTAAAAGTGATGCCTGAAAATTATTCGAACCTTGACAATAATATCAGTATTGATATGCAGTCAAAGATTATGATTGAAATACAATGTAGCACAAATGGTCTATAATCAGAAAGTTTACAAAAAGAAATTTATTCTTTCAAACTTTTTTTGTACAACAGTCAACAACATTGCTACCAACTCTCTCTAACTATGACATAGTGACACTGTTAGCTCATTGATAGTTTGAACAACTGGTGCCTTGTTGGTGTTCTTTGTAGCTTTATAATAGAAAGGACTTATATAATTAGCATACCATTGAAAGTTTGACCCTCCGGTCCTATGTACGGGGTGTAAGGTCTAAACCTGTTAATCAAGGTAACATAATAGGGTCATTATGACAGGTAACACCACAAACCTGTTTCATTGAATAAGGTGTCTAAATAGGTGAAAAAACCCAAGAATCGAAAACTGCCAAAACACACAGTTCTTATGTAATCAAACTCATATAAACATATATGCAAATCAAACTGGATCAGTCGATATTTGGAACTTGCTGAAAGCAAACATGAGGCTGTATTTTGTTGATAACCCATGCTTGTATGATATTTTGATCCCATATTGGTATTGGGACATTTACTGTACATGTAAGTAACAAAAGTGCCGATATTGCGATAGATTCTTGTATTACATTAATTGTGTTGGGTGCCCTTTTTGAAATAGAACTAAAATAGTAGTTGTAATATATACTAATAACGATATGATCTTATTGTCCAAAATATTTGTATGTGCTGTCATATTGAAAATTTGGAGCAAGACGAGATTTATATATTGAAGACTTTAAAATCACACATTGAATTCATTTGAAATTGATCACTTTTTAAATGCCTCTTGATGGTAAACTTTAGAACAAAATTGTGTTTGAAATTGCTCTTTGCAGTGGTTTGTATCTCGGTCACGTTAAATGATAAATTAAACGAGACAATAATAATCAACATTTCTTGTGTAAGTACAACGAGATTCTGCTTAAAGTTTAAGAACCTGATATTGTGAGTAGAATGAGACTCTGCTTGAAGAACCTGATATTTTGATTTGTTTTTTGGGGGGAAGGGATGTTGGTTGCCAATTGAAACCACAAGGATCAACAATGGTCTTATCTGTATAAAAGGATAAAAGAAAATCCTACTAAGCTGTCAGTAGAATCAGATTTGAAATGGTCTTTGCCATTTATTTTTCGAAAACATCCAGAATTATATGGCTTTTACCAAACAGTAGCAAACAAGAACTGAGCTTGAACTATGTGGTGATTGGCGGTGATCTCTATTAAGGTAAATATGTACTCATTTAACTAAAGTTTGTTGTAAAGATTGCTCCAAACATCTTAAGACACTCCGACAACAAACATGTTAGTATCCGCAATCTTTGTCTGGTTTGTTTGAGCGCCTGTGGGATGATTCCGGAGCTACGATACATGTCCATTTTATGTTATTACCGGCGGAACAAACATATCTTTTACGACAGTTCTGTGTTGGTATCATATTGGCTTATTGTCAATTCCGCCATTTATCAGAAGCGAATGTTGATACAGGGATTGCGGACCAGCGTCCAATATTTACCTGTCTGAATACAGATTACACGGGCGAGAGGCTGCTGATAAAATTCTGGTTTCAAAATTGAGTAAATATGAAAATTGATCCTGTTTTACCCTAGACAAACAGTTAGGATCTTCCGATCGTTTGTGGCGGATTAGTCTATAAAGCTAATTGGAAATACAGGGTCTGCTATGCACTAGATAGTAGCATACAAACCTTGTTAATAACATTTCCCTCTTTGTAATATTGGAATCTTCTTAATTAAATATCCTGAGACATTTTATAAAATGTCTGGTATTCTATTTACCCTAATGGCTTCATAGAAAGAGAATTTACTAAACTTCATAGAATGTATTGATTTCAAGTGAAGAGAGTTTTTCGAAAAATGAAATTGATTTATTGAATGTTGGGTTAAGTGTAAAATCTTTGTCTTATCTGCCAGTGTCCTATCACTTATAACTATGTACACATGTACAATATGTACTCCTAAACTTACTAGCTGAAGATTTTGAAGTACAGGTAGGTTTTTCAAAAGGGAGATTTTCACTTTTAATGTTTCCCTCACAGGAAATATTGAGGTAAGCAAATAGAAGGATTTCTTTCCTGGAGACAATTTTGCTGAAAGGACATTATTTGTGATTACTGTTTCTTTGATTGACAAGGAAAGATGCATGGACATATTTTATAGTTGATGACCACGATGCATCATGATCAATGCCTGGTAGATTGCTGTAATGTTATAATCAATATTTGTAGACATTAACTTTACACATTGACTGTTACTTTACATTTTTCCCTTAATTTTACTGGAGTGAATACTTTTTCATTGACAACACTTATGTTCTTGTATTGTAGGTAGCAACTTTACAGTATTTGGCTGTAACTTTACATTATTGAGTTGTAACTTTACAGTATTTGTCTGTAACTTTACATTATTGAGTTGTAACTTTACATTATTGAGTTGTAACTTTACAGTATTTGGCTGTAACTTTACATTATTGAGTTGTAACTTTACAGTATTTGGCTGTAACTTTACATTATTGAGTTGTAACTTTACATTATTGAGTTGTAACTTTACATTATTTATCTAACTTTTCTATATTTGGATGTAACTTTACATTATGGAGTGGTGAATTTACATTATTTAGTTGTAACATTACATCCTCCACTCGAACTACAGACACAATGTGTTAAGCACCTGTTATTTAGTGACTTATTATGATGGATAATGAGCGTAGGTCTATTAGACTGAAACGGTGATGGGTTATTGAGACAGACCCATCGAGACAGTTTTAATGATGACAGATTATGCTATCTTACATCACCTTGTTGCATGGGGCCATTGACCAGGAAATGGTGTCGGGGATGACCTAACATATCAGCTGTCAATCAAGCTGAGTATATTTCCCTACCAATGTCCGGTCAGAATGCAGACCTGATTTGATCATTACACATGCTAAGTTGGAGGTTGGATTTTTCCCCAACTTATAAATTGTGGTCTTGTTAGAACTTAGTTTATTATATGTAGATGCGACCCTAGTTCTTGTGAAAGGACAGACATATGTAATATTTAGTGCTAAAGTGCAGACTTCTACCTGCAACACCTGTGAAACAAACTCAAGGTTGTGAAAATTTCTTCAGCCAGGTATGTTGATTGCAATTATTATGAAGACGACACAATTACGCGGATAAATAACAGGTAAGATGTTTCCTGTTTAAAAGAAAAAGGTTGTTTACAGTTAATCGCACGTCAACATGTTTAACCGTCACCAGACAGGAAGACCACGATGCATCAACTAAAACACTCGGCCAGGTAACATACCTCAGGGATCAATGATCCGTATTTAAATTTCTTATATGCACAGGTATTGCAGGGCCTCTGTACCTTATACAGTAGTCTACATACGTAGCTATAAGTACAGCTAGTCAAAAATACAATGCTTGTTTTTCATCAGAAAAAAGAATTATCTCTTAGTTTAGGCTATGTGGGTGTGTGACAAATGTTGTGGTACATTTTGACGTCTATCATTAGATTTTATTTTCTCAAATTGGTAAGAAAGTACATGTGAAAGTTTCATAGAAGGATTTATAAAGAAATGTGTGTGCTTATTAATCTAGAGGTCAAGATGATTTGACCTCTTGACATCGTGGAGATAATGATTTAAAGACTCCTTGTCACAGATTCTGGTACTGCCTTTTTGCCCGAGGGGAAGAGCAATTTGATGTGGACAATGTAGAGTATATAAGGATAGGTGTCCGTTAGTAAGCTAGCCACCACGGCCCCCGAGGGCTCTCGATTTGACCATCACTAAGTGATGCCTATCTGTCGGTAGCTTATCACAAACCTACCGGAAATACAAACATTTTAAAAAGGTGGAGACCGGAGTTGTACCAGGCATGTTACAAGCTTTACCTTTGTAGGTGAGGATGTTGCTTGTCAGACTCCAGATTTACACATTTGTAAACGCTATAGTAACAGGGAAAATTTACTAGTTCTCTGATGCGAAACGTATCACAGGTATAGATGGGACATTTCTCATGTGTCTTGGAAAAAAAAGTGTGAGACTCAATCTTTTAGCTGACTGACAATCTGTGGCAATTTTCAAAGATTTTAAGTGATACTTTACAGGTTTCACTTTAATATTCTGAATTTCAGAGGGGAAAAAAACTTTGTAAACATTCCAGGCGAATTTTCAAGGATTTTTTAAGTGGCATTTTGAAGTAGTTTTATGCATATATATCTACAATATATATGTTACGATAGGTTCTCGTTGAAAACAAGATCGGATTTAATTCTGCAGAGCGATAATTCTACATTCTTTGTGCCGAGTTTGTTGTGTTGTCTGGATCGAAGGATGTGCTAATCTCGTGTTTACGATTTGTAAATGGCTCCTCGTGAAGGGGTAATCTCTCCTATAACCAGCGATGACACTTTATAGAAAGTTTGATGGACAGAAGATAGGAGACCAAACTTGTAGGACAGTGTCAAACCTAATGCTAATATAACAACTGGAATCATTTCGGGGATCCAGTAGCTCCTGAAGGACAGGAAGTCTTAGGAAGCTCTGTATGGTAATTTACACTCAATACCTGATATTTTTGCTTAAAAAAATACGGGGAAGAGTTGATCAAGTTTCGGATTTTACCTGACTTTATTACACCTGTACAGGTAGGGCCCCCATCTACCTGGAGACAGGTGCAAAGACCTTCAGATATTGATAATACTAGTTATGTGAGATATATTAAGGGAATTAGAATTTGGACAAAATTACCGTCTGCCGGCCTTAATACACCTGCACTCTGACACGACTGATGTGATCATTTCTAAAAATGGAGACATTTTCATCAACAGCCGTCTTGATATTGAATATCCCATCTCCGTCTGGTATGTATAGTAAAATATTCACCTCGCAGCTATCGGTACTGTAAATATCATTATAATGTTGTAAAACTTGTTTTCATAGTACTAGTTATTAACAGGGGCATTTCTATGATAAAGTGACACTCCAGGCTTCAGTTTTAAATGAATCTATATTTGTTATTTTTATCTTCAATTCATGAATATTTCTTTTGAAATGAAGATAGGGAAAGGAGTTTTTGATTTAATACTTGTCTAGGGCTAAAACACTATCGTCTAGAATAAAACATCAAAGAGGATGTACACATTTTATTGGAGTTTTTTTTATATTTAGATATATAGGTATATGTTTTAGAAACATAAACTATTGTTACCCTTTTCAGTTTTTCTACATAGACTTTCCATTAGAACAGTCTATTGTGACTGCTAGGGGAAGTACGGTCATAGTCCATTAAATTATGACAGCAGTGAAATTATGTGTTTAGCAAAACTGATTTTTAAAGTCATACACAATTTTCTGTAGCTAAAAAAACCCCTCTAAATAGCATATTCATGACTCATGATGGGAGATCGGGTCAAACTCATGTGAGTTTGGGTGTATAATCATATCCATGTTCACTCTAAAAATAGAGACTGTATATTGTACGAAAGATTGTTCGTTCATGAAATACACATGTGTAGTGATACACTTATAGACTTTCAGAACTCAATTTTTGGTGTTGCCTGCAGTCGCCTGCATGTTGAATGTGACATATAGGAATCACTCTGTCATCAGCAGCAGTATAATGTCGTCAATAACACAAACGCTTCTGTGCAATTACACTTGAAGAAATGGTTTAATCAATTTTCATGAAACTTCCTACAAATAAAAAAGACGATTACCTGCTCAACATTGATATTTTGACCCAGATCAGAAAATCGATAGAAAGTTTAGATTTTATATAAATACGTTGAAGCTCGCCCAGTATTCTTATTACCCAAGTCCGCCACTCAAGTTTTGTACTTGACCTAAGTTTATGAATCGGCTGGGATCTGATTGGCTTATGGTGTCTGGATAATGTCTTTTAAAGGAAAACGCAAATTTTGATGAAACTTGCTTTAAGTATATTTTTACCCAAGCCCCATGCTCAAGTTTGATACTCTGCCAAATCCACACATATTTAATGAAAATGATGCAATCTGATTGGTTGATGGATCAGGATAATACATTTGGAAGAAATTTCCATCAAACTTGCCGGGTATACTTTTTATAAATGTCCCTTCCTGTACGTAGCTTGATGCCCAACTTTGCAAATAATGAAGGAACCGGCCGCAATGTGATCAATAACAATACAACAGAAAATATATCCGACTTTATTCCTTTTTTGTGGAGAAATTGCAATAACCGATCATTTCACTTAAACTGGTGCAGGTGACACATTTATTTCCGTGGAGACTTTTTTAGATGAATTTTTACTTAGATTTCTTTATAGAAGTTTTTTGTAATGTCAATTTCCTCATACTGGCCTGTCGCAACAATATTCTGAGATCAATTTCAAATTTGATTTCACTGCTTGCACTTTTTCAGATGAAAAGCATCTTCCCTAAAGTTTGCTGTAATAGAATTCCCTAGCATGTATATTTACCAGTAAAAAATTCAAACACAGATCATCTTAACAAAATGACATGACCCTGAGAATCACAAAAAAGCACTTTTTTCGATTTTGTTTACTCAGAAACACCATGCGCTATCATGATCAGGGAAGTTGAAATGTACACTTCAGAAGGAAATGTAGCAAAATAAATTTAACTTGACAGTTTTTTTCTGCCCAAACATTTCCTCATTGTTTACATAATTTGTTCATTTTCTGACTCACAAGCAGAATAGAGATGGGTTTTGTGTGATTATCTTTGCTAAATCAACTGGAAAATTCAAGGTCATCCGTATATCTAAATTTGAATGAGTAACATATTTGTCAAAGATAAGTTAAGAATGTTTTTGGATTAAAAGCGTTTTGGCTTTGTTTAGCTTCCCAACTCATCTTTTACATTTGTCTGTGTTTCCTTCTGTTTGTCCATCTGTCTGTTTATCTTTCCATCTTGCATGTTATTCTGTTTGTTGAAATCTATCCAGTACATTTCCATATCATCTGACGTCTCGACAGATAATATCCTTTCTGTCGTTCTGTCATTCTAACTGCACATAGCAATATATATGATACCTGTCTCTGTTACCAAGTGACTTAAAAGTGTTATTAGTGATTTTCTCCTTACCTGCATTTTCACCTGTCACTAAATGAAAATGTCGCAGGTGAGATTTTATTTTTACCCGGATTTGCACCTGTCTTGTGGATTGTGCAGACGTCGATCACTACATTGTGGGGTGTGGCTTATGACCTAACGAGAAAGTAAACACTATAAGATTATATCTGGTGGGGAACTCCCCCAAAACATGCTCATCAATCAAAAGTTGTAAAATAAATAAACCTATCCGTGCACTTTTTGAGGAGAAACAGGAAGTGTGTGGGTGAAAGGTAACGCTGTCATAAAAGTTTATATACTTATGTGTAGGATTAGTGGAGTAGGTCTGTATTACAGGTGACGATATGACAGGTAAAAATCTCTGGTGAACTTTTGAATTCTATTTGATCATGTAGAATTTTGATTTCAATTTTTTTCATAGCATGAAGATATGCTGATTTTATTGATTTAAATGTTAAGAAATATGTGTGCATTATTTGAATGACAAAAAATTCTCAAAGAGACACTTCAGGAGAAGGTATAAACCATTGAGAAAAATTCTATCCAGATATGTATGGGGTAAATGTATATTAGTTTAACTCATTCACCCCTGAAATTTCATAATGAACTATTTCAACCTTTGAACTTGAAGAGTTCAAATGTGTCTTCAGGGGTGAATGAGTTAAATATCATCAAGTCTAGAAAGCAATTAAAAATCATCTGGTAAAAATCATTAGAATATTGCTAAAAGAGTTTTATTTGAATAATGGACATCATTGAAAGTTGAAAATGTTTTAATTAAAATGATAATTAGAATCTGAACAGTAATATAAATATTAGTCACGGAGAAATTTAAATGATGACATCATGGATCGGAAGGTTCTGGAATATTTGTTTACCGTTATATTTGTTGGAGAAAATAATGTAAAACAACCATTACTTTTATCAGGTAAGTGTATATACAGTGTTTACAGGTAAATTTAGGATAAGGTAATCTACAAGTATAACAGTGACGTGTGTCGGTGACGTACTTGTCATTAGTAAGATAAGATGGTCGTACGAGCTACACCACGCATCTGTCAGCCGTAAACTGGTACGTCATGCCGCTACATTAAGGTCACACGAAGGTCGTAGGAGGAGTTACGTCACACCGAGGCGTGTTTGACATTACCTTAATTAGTGCGTTAGAAAATTTCAGGTAATTAATTATGCTATGATTATTTGCTGAATAATGAATTTAATTTTATAATGAAACATTTTATGCCGATGTTTGTTTCACCAAAATTTATGTGTTGGTTATTTAATATTCATCATCCCTTCCTTCGGATCTCTCTTTAAATCTTTACTATCAATTTAAATTAAAACGTTTTTGGTTTTTTTTTGTCATCGTTAAATATCTTCTGTTCAATGTACAAAGTCTAAAACGTTTTATTAGATTTGTCTGCTCTTTCAAGCATAATTATAGACCTCTGCAGTGATCTGCCCTTGATTGTTTTTTATGATTTTTTTTTAAGCAATCGTATTTCCCATAAAAGTAAGTTGTCGGATCTTGATATTTTTGCATCACCCATGCAACTCACAGCTGTTATTCTCTTTAAAATCCATTTTTAGGACCAGTAAACATAAATATTATTAGAGTTATCTGCCCTTTGAGGTTTAATACAAGTTGTCTACCCTCAAAGTAATGCATTACCTGTACAGTTCCTATCTTGAGCCTCTTTAAAAAAAAAGTTGCTAAGCCTCAACCAGAAAATGGCATGCTAGAGTTGTACACCCTTGTACTGGTACGACAGTGGAGGTTTTCTGTCTCATTATCTGGGTGATAACAGACGCTGATAGGCTATGTATCAATCATCACAACATGTGGCACGGCTATTGTTGTTCACTAGGTCAGAGTTTTAGGTTATCTTTAGGGTTACACATTCTATATATGTTGACTATTTTGTATACTAAATATAGTGCTTTATATGGAGAAATTGTATGAAGCGAGTAACAAAAATAATTTTTCTGTCAGTTTTCTATTGGTAATATGAATCTATATTTCATTTCATAATTTTGAAATAATGATTGATATATCACATGATTTTGTTTGCAAGATTTTCTGTTTTGTAAATAACTACAACATACGTTATTGTGAAATGGAATTATTCTTTTTTTAAAAATGTACAATGTAATAATGTAGTTCATTTTACAACTGAAATTTCAATAAATATAATCACAGTTTTCATACCGATCCTCGTCCAACTTGTACTATAAGCTGTGATAATCCACGATACATTTTTGTTATGTATAAAAGTTGGTTGGGTAACTTGAGACAGGTGAATTTCTGGCACACTTTTGTACACAAGTGTATCTAGATGACCCAGGTCACAGGGAGGAGGCTTAAAACAAAAATTTATTATCACATGATGATTCAATCATTTATGAAGCGGTGAGAAATTTTGTTCTCATTTGTTCTGTGTAGAATTGTTTTTATTTTATTAGTCATTTCAGTAAAATTAATCCTTAATTCACTATAGTGTAACCCAGCCTTTATGAAATCATTGTGCTATCCCTAAATATACAAGGGTCCCAGCGACTTATCACCCGGTCCCCCTGTGATGTGACGTCTGTAAATTATATGACCCCGTCCTAGTGTTACACCCCGGTGATACATAAAAAACCAACTTAACTTTGATTTTATTGAGTTTATCTAAAGTTATGTGATTATATAACCCTCTAGCCAGAGACTTCAATGAAAACAATCATAGCGGTCATAAGTGGTCGTTAGTGGTCGTAAGGGAGGGGTATAAAATGAAATTTTCTCAAAACTTGGTCTAGATATTTTGTCCATGGATTGATGATCGAGTGACTGGGAAGGGATTTTTGTTTCGCTTTCAAAAGTGTTTGTTTTGAGAATGTCTCGAGTGGCAACTTTGAGAATCCGGTGGGGTATGTTGATAAATCACTCGTTATGTACCAAACTGTCTCATAAGTTAATTTTTTAGGTAATTTTGTTTCAAACTCTCTGTTTGTGGTCGTCTATATCATCATTGTGTTTGAGAATTTATCTTAATTTTGTTTGTAAACTGTGTGTACTAGAAACGAAAATTTAAGAAATTCAAGGAATTGTGTGTTGGTCACTTTAGTTTGGATCACTACATTTTGAATTCGTTAGTTTTTAAGACTTATTAACCAAATGTTCCTTGATTGTAATACAAGTACTGGGCACATACTTTCTCTGTGATAAAAAGGTCCATGTAGTGAAATTTACTGTGTCATTATTGATTGTTCTTAAGACTTTTTTTCAAAAGTGGATTCATCAAAATTTGAACATGAGTGTACTTTATAATGAAGTTGAACTACACTTTAGGTATGGTATCACATTTTGTCTTTCTCATTCCTCACATACTTGACCCAGATAACTTTGTTTGTATAGATAACATTGATTAAAACTGATAACTCCTTTCACCTTTGTCACTTGGAGTGGGCCGGTCAGTTCAATTTGGCTTCTTGTCTGTAATTGGGAGTGAAAATATTAAGAGCTATATCTGTGGCCTGTGTCAGATATCTTTCAACAACTTTATAAATTGTCACCATATCCTGTGTTGTCTGGACTGTTCATGTACACAGCTGTCTATTGCTGCCTAGTAGCGGTGGGGTCAGATTATAGATTTTCTATTTTCTATGGAATGTGTAGAATTGTGTCTGATTGTACAGGTTTTCTGTGGAATTTATTAAATCATGTCAGATTATACAGGTTTTCTACTAAATGTATTGTCAGATTATACAGGTGTTCTATTAAATGTATTGTCAGATTATACAAGTTTTTTACTGAACATATTAATTGTGTCAGGTTATACAGGTTTTCTATTGAATTTATTAATTGTGTCAGATTATACAGGTTTTCTATGGAATGTGTAGAATTGTGTTGGATTATACAGGTTTTCTGTGGAATGTATTGTCCAATTATACAGGTGTTCTATTAAATGTATTGTCAGATTATACAGGTGTTTTACTGAACATATTAATTGTGTCAGGTTATACAGGTTTTCTATAGACTGTATCAAACTTGGTCATATTTAACAAATTTTCTATGTAAAGTGTCAAACTTGATCAGATTATACAGGTATACAGATGTCATGTTGAGTGATCTAGATATGTACAGAATTGTAGAATATGTTGCTGAAAATTTGTTTAATGACAGATAAAGCAGGTTTTGCTAACATTCTACTACATTTTTGGATGAAAGATGATTGACCTATATAGCCACAGTCATTATCAAAGATGGAGATTGTCCTATTTTGAGGATATTAACTGGTGGTGTCGGAAAACAAAAAAGGAAAATATTTTCAATCTTGTCACCCCTTCATATGCTTTCCGTTATACACAACCATGATCAAAGGATGAAACATTCCATTGTGACATTTCAGGGGTCAGAGGTGGTCAGAATCTTGTTGAAAGTCTTACTTGAAATTTCACATCCATCACTTGAGAGAAAAACACTGATGTATTATGTTACTGGGACTTAACAAGCTAGACGGTATAACGTACAAACAACTACGTATTGTCTGGACTTCACCTTCAAGGAATCCAAAATAAAAATACTGCACATGAATCACTGTGGTATTAAGTAATATGTATTCTGCTGTATGCACATGTTATGATTGATTGACTTTTGGCTGTGTATGACACGGTACATGTAAATAGCGGTAACAATGACCATTCTGCCCTAATCAGGCTCGAATCTACGTATTACACATCATACACCTTACAGTGTATTAGAATACCTGATTAAGGACTCGACAGGTAAATTTACATCATACCTGTCTAGATCTCAGGTGAGACGTCACGTCGGGTTGTGTATTCAAATTTGGAGATGTGAAATTTATACAAAATTACCATATATGGATATGACGTCGCCAGTGAGAGTTTTTAATAGCCATGTAGCTGATGTTTGAAAAGCTTGCTGTCATACTGTTGTCCACTGTGTCATCCCTATTTTTATACTGAAACTTTTGTGTGTTTGCAGATAACAGCCAGCCGAGTCCATCACTAGGAGTCTCCGACAAGCAGAAATGGAACGCCGGCTCTGACGAAGATACAACGACAGAAACTGATTACAAAGTTGCTCTTAAAAGCAGCGTCAGTTGGGAAGATAAACCTGAAAAGGTTAATCTATATAGTGCAAACGTCGTCGAAGACGGTAAAACGACAGAAATTGTAGACAGAGAATCCATTGCGGATCTCGGTTCGACACGCAAACAGTGGGAGACATTGTTTCAGACGTCGACGACATCTTCGCCAGCACCGAAACCGACACCTAAGAAAGGTTCGGTCAAACATTGGGAGGTCAAGCTTCCATACAAACCAGTGGGTGTGATCAATTCTGCCGAGCCTTCAGCAGAAGAGCCATCTAGTGAAAGCTCTAGTGAAAGAAAAATGGATGACGAATACGCAAATGAAAGTGCCATAGCTCGCGAGATCCGTCTCGCCAATGAGCGAGAGGACATGCTGAAACGCGAGCAAGAAGAACGAATGGAACTTATGAAACGCCAGGAAGAATCAAAACAGATGCAAACAAAAGCAACGTTTGAGGTACAGACCAACAACAACAACAACAACGAATTAAAGACAATGTATCACGAAATGACTGAAGCTGACCGTGGATCGGAACTTCAGCGACGGGAAATAATTATCAAGCAGGAGATCGAGGAACAACAGGAGCGTGAACAAGCTGTCAGCCAAAATGTCATCAGCGACAATGAGGTAACGTAGCTTTTTATGTTATCATTATTTAGTGCAGGTAACAACAGTTACTAACATTTCCCCTCGTTAAAGATTGATACCGAGATCGATTCATTTGAGACAAAATGTTTTCTCAATATTCCCAAAGGCAGAATGTCATAATGTATAGAAACACCCATTGTTAGTTGAACTCTTAAAGTTAAATCTAAATGTATGCATTTCAAGATTAATTTACCAATGATCCAATTTTACATGCCCCTACCATACTAGGATTTTCATTCAAGTTTTAACGAAAGTCAAGTATTAGAATAATTTGGATGAGTTTGTACTCCAGGTTCCCAAGGTCAATGCGTAGGTCATAGTTGCTTTTTATAAGTCAACCACAGAGACAAAAGGGCGTTTATGTCATACAGACATTTTCAAGTTCTATTCTGAATTGAAACTAAACGTTTAATGTAAGGGTCTTTATTATGTACCTACGATAAATTATGTGAACATTTGTCAAATGTTTACTTTACAAAATCTACCCAGTATAAAACCCTTAACCCTTTCACCACTATGGACCATAATGGACTCATCCAAATCAATGCATGGTAGAGTCTACTAAAGTTACATAGGGGTCAAAGGGTTAAAATGCATGGACCTAATGTTATTTGTCAGCAACATTAACTGACCAAAACACACACTTTGATTTTAATTCAAGAAGTGCATTACTGATTTCAAACCAAGAAGTGCATTACTGAGTATGTAAAATTGTGTTACATTTACCTAGCCTGCAGTATCAGCTGAAAGTTCCATTTATCGTACGATGACCCTTCATGTGGTTTAGTTCAGGCTCAAGTCGGACTTCCATAACAAAACATTGTAAAATGTGAAGTGATCGGACAAATCCATGTGATAAAATATGTTATAAGTCCGAAAGTATTAGTTATCCCCATAAATCATGGGTGAACAGCTGACAGAATTTTCCCCGTAAGGCCCACAGTCGTAAGGCCCACAGTCGGGATACAGATTGTGTGGCGGTAAGACTTTGTTTCACCTGACAGCATCTAACCTTTCCTACCTGTTGTGTACCTGAGGAAGATGTTAGGGCTCTTGTACCTGCCAGAAGTTCAGGAACATATACCTGTGTACTTCGTCCAGGTAAATGTTGTCCTCATCAAATATTTATACCGTGTGGGATGTAAAATGGACAGGTATGATAAGAGTTCGGCAGTTGATACGTGAATTTCCCTTGGGTATGTTATACACAGCGATAAGGAAATTAATAATATCAGAATCATGGGTGTGATATTGTAACTATAATATTCTGTAGTTTTACCGACGCTTAAATTTCCACAATATCTGGTAAGGTCTTTTGAGGATTTTGCCTTTATTAATATATTTCATGTAGATTTTGTAGCATTTGCCTTATCAAGTTCATGTATATAACGTATTTGACCGCAAATAAGCCCCCACCCCTAGTGGGAAAACATAGACCAAAAGTAGGGAGGGGGCTTAATTGCAAGCACCCACCCTGTTCCCAGGACATTTGCCAAAGTGGGGAGGAGGCTTATTTGCGAGAGGGGGCTTATTTGCGGTCAAATACGGTAACTCAAAATGTAAGTTTGAGTAGGGTAGGAAAATTATTTAATTTCTAAAAAGTATTTAATTTTAAAAAAAAAAAGAAAAAAAGTATTTAATTTTTGAAAAGTATTTAATTTAATTTTTAAAAAGTATTTAATTTATATTTTAATCTGCATGAAGTCATTATCAGTGTATTATTATTATGTCAAATTGATGTATGCCATAAATAGTTTAAACTTTAAATTTTTATCTGCATGCATTCATTATTAATGTATTATTGAATGTCATACTGGTATGCCATCAAAGTTTTTAATTTTGAAATTTTCATCAGATTCGTTTTTTAACACAGTTAATTTTAAGAAATAATTTTCATTAATTATTTATCAGTAATTAACACTTAAAACACAGTAAAAAAAATTCACAGGATATGAATAAACTAAAATCTGAATTATTATACAAACTGATGAAATTTGACATATAATTACATAGAGAACAACAGAGAAATAAGGACTTCTTAAGTCCTAGCATTAAACTTAGGTACTAAATTAACCACACCCCTTTCCTCGCCTACGAACCATGTGACATCATCACCAGTATCAAACGAACTGGAATCATACCTGCCCTCCCGATAACCTCACAATTCCTAGTACGAGCCGATCATGTCTTATTTTGCCTGATTGACGACTCAACACACATCAATATTTTTGGCACGCCCAGCTAGACAACCGTTAAGACCCACTATTCGACATTGTAACACAAAAAACGACAGTAATAAATGCTCCCAAGATTACGACACGTCGACAGACGTAGCCATGTCGAAGGTATGCATGTTTGGGGAAGTTGTTTACTTAAGGCATGGCCAAATACACTGAATGTTATTTAAAATTTAATCCACTTCAAAAGAGAAAGGGGGCGTAAGCGTGGAATCACACCACTCTTAAATTGAAAATTCAATACGAGTGCATTCACGATACGTTCTCACTGACG
The DNA here is from genome assembly GCA_032359455.1 of Chlamys rubida. Taxonomy (NCBI): domain Eukaryota; kingdom Metazoa; phylum Mollusca; class Bivalvia; order Pectinida; family Pectinidae; genus Chlamys; species Chlamys rubida. Next base: position 19,834 of record JAUMHH010064103.1, read on the forward strand.
AATAGATTGCTAGGAACGTGAGCATTTAAATTTGTCATCCTGTTGGATAAGGTGTGAAAGTGTTAAGCCATTTTGTGACAGAGATTTTACATCACGATGAAGATTTCGGAGGATAGGGATATTCACACAGTGGGGATCTATGGAAATATACATCTCATGCAAAGTGGTGTTTGGACCAAAGTAAGATCAATTTCACAAACATACCTGGTGTTTTAGATTCATATAAAATTGTGGCTGTGTCTCAAAAATAAGGTACAGTGGTGTACTTAACGATTTTTTTTTTTTAAGTTCAAAAGTGAACTTGTATAGTCTGCATGGGATTTAAATTTCAAGAAGAAATTTTTGTAATGCAGATATTTGATTTAGTTTAGAAACAGTGTTTTGAAATAGAGACACATGTACTAGAGTTTTGACATAATTTATTTCTGATCATGTATGGATCTAGATAAATTTCGAAAAGTTTCATTAAAATAGATCTTCTTCATTATTCTTGCATTTTGTGTGCGTGTATCTGCTATGTACATGGCTTTATCCACTCAACCCAAGCTGAGTAAGTCGTAGGAAAGATTCTATTGAACAATGCTAATTGCATTAGGCCAGCTGTTCAAAGATATGTGTCAATATGAAATTAATCTGCTATGATTTTTTTTAAAAGATATTTAAACAAAGACGCTTCTGTAAATTCTGCTATCTGTTTTTTAAAGTTTCATCTGGTTTGATTATTGAGCGACATGTTCCTCCCTTGTTCAGCTAGAAATTCGTAAATCTATTTGTCAATATTCGTGTAACAGGTTGGGTCTTAACACTGAATGTAATCAATAAATATCATAGTGTTCTTTCAAATATTGCAAGCTGTTATTGGCTGTAAATATCCAAAACATTTTCCTTTCTCACCTTGTCAGGATATAATGGACTCACCCTGGTATCAAAATGGAACAGTCTATTATATATTTTAGGGATATGATATTAAAATAATTTTTCATATAGACAACTAGTCGTTACCTGAGGAATCGACGGATATTTTCTTTGTCTGCCACACTCCAGTATGAGTAAATTGGAGATGATGTTGCTACGCTGGACAAATAGAGTATTATTTGTAAAATAATTATTTGAGCGGATTGGATACGTAATGTTACTTACATAAGTACGATCCATGCGGCATGTCATTGGGATTTTGTCTGATTTACAAACATGTGGTATTATATGAAGCACTACGGAGAGCCGGTGAGATATTCAGTCATATTTTTACCTTGATTCCTGTTCTAGTTATATAAGTGAAAGCTACTTCACATTTCTCCTAATTATTTCAGTGTTTGTTTGGAACTAAATATAATATGATTGAAAGTTCTTTCAACGACGTTTTACTTCAGTACTTGCCTGGCGTTTTGTCTGTGGTTAACAGATATTTCGACATTAACTTTTATCTACATCTTTTCCTCCCCTGTACTCTAATTCAGCATCTTCATCCTGATCCGAACTTTGTTGATAATGTTGAGATATCTTAATGAGTGGATCAACATGCTACCCATTGTTGAAACGGTAAAAATTCCCAATTTCATTTTTGTGTTTCGGTGTAATATTTTTGTCTGGAGATGATATTTTTAAATATAGTCTTACAGGTTAAAAGATATTATAGTGATGCTGTCAGAGTTTAATTTAACATGGTGATCACAATGTAATTCTATGTAGGCACAGATATTGATTTCTGTTTAATTTTGATTGACAGGAGACGGACACCGCCGATGAACAGAGTGATGCCACAGAGAGTGTGATAGCTCGAGAAATTCGTCTCCAGCAGGAACGCGAGGAGGAAATTGCTCAACAGAGACAGAAAGAGGTTGCGCCACCCACCCCTGTGGCCCCTCCCCCTGTACTTTCGGAAACCGCTATAAAACCTGAGGCGGCGGAGGAAGTTGAATCTGACCCACAATCAGAGATTTCATACGAGGAGGCGATCGGAGCTTACCAGCACGAAGGTGAGAGTCTCATTGCACGGGAACTCCGCGAGACACGTGAGCGCGAGGAAGAGTTACAGAAGATGAGAGATACTTTGTCGCAGACAAAAGCTGTTAAGGAGTCGCCCATCTCCAGTTCTACACAATCGGTTCAGAAAAGTACACCCCAAAAATCGGAACCCGTCAAGACAAAATATTTGTCCCCAAGTGTTCAAAACAAAGTCTCTAGTCAGTCCACACCAAACAAAAGCATTCGGATCACCATGACACCACCCGTTACGCCGCAGAATGATAGTGACGTTATTCCAGAAAAGAGTGAAACTCCAATCGAAAAAGAGATACGATTGGCCGGGGAAAGAGAAAATGAACTAAGACGACAGAAAGGTTTGCCAGAAATCTTGGCTCCACGACAAAGCTTGTACAAGGACAAATCACCAGTGTCTAATGGAACTGATGAAGACGTGCATCCAGCAGTACCATCGTACAGAAACTTAAGGTCGTCTGAAAAATCTGTAGCCATGAGGAAGTATGGGTCAAGCAGGTTACAGAAAGAGCTTGAGAAACAGCGTACTAAAGAGTTGGCAATGAAACAGGAGGGAACAATTAAGTCAACATCGGAGGAGCATATACAAACTCTTAGATACACTGAGGAGAAGTCGGATAAACCAGTGAAACGGAACTTTAACATTCAGCGAAGAAGTATCAGTAATATGTCTAACGATTCAGAAAAGACACCATCTGAACATTCAGATACGGATTCTCTTAAAGACCTGCCAATCACCCCTGTAGGCCCGCCCAAAGAGGAGGTGCCCAACAGATTCAAACGTAGCATTTCCTCTGGCTCAAATGTGTTCTCCTATAAGGAAACCACACAAAAGGCAGAGTCCAAAATTGAAAAGGAGCTCCGTGAAATGAGAGAGCGAGAGGAGGAACTAAGGTAAGTTTCCTTGTCTATTGATGATTCATTATTACATATCAGTCAAAACTGCTATAATGGCCACCTCAGTATAGCAAGTACCTGTCTTCAAAGACCACCTCTGTATAGCAAGTACCTGTCTTCAAAGACCACCTATGTATAGCAAGTACCTGTCTTCAAAGACCACCTCTGTAAAGCAAGTACCTGTCTTTAAAGACCACCTCTGCATAACAAGTACCTGTCTTCAAAGACCACCTCTGTATAGCAAGTACCTGTCTTCAAAGACCACCTCTGTATAGCAAGTACCTGTCTTCAAAGACCACCTCTGTATAGCAAGTACCT
>JAUMHH010064214.1:0-23041 GCA_032359455.1 Chlamys rubida
GTAAATGATGACTCTCTAGGAGGTAAATGATGACTCTCTAGGAGGTAAATGATGACTCTCTAGGAGGTAAATGATGAATCTCTAGGAGGTAAATGAAAAAGTGTGAACTGCTTATTCTGCAGGATAATCAATAATTTTTAGCAAATAGATGATCTATAATAAATTATTTGAAAAGAGTCTCAGGAGATATTTCATATACATAGCTAACTATAAACACTATACAGAACATGTTAAGATAGTATTATATATACACAGTATAAACAGGTAGTATACAGAATACATGAATGTGGTAAACTTTTTACATACTCTGTATTCAACTTTGTACACGACTTTTCTATATTATGTTCAGCTGTTTACCACTTTTATATACTCTGTGTATACCACTCTTTGTATACTATGTAGACCAATTCTTATATACAAGTACCCTGTATACCACGCTCTATATGATATGTATAACACTCATTTATACTATGTGTACTGCTCTCTATATACTATGTATATCACGCTTTATATACTCTGTAAACCACTCTCTGTGTATGATGTATACCACTCCTTATATACTCTGTATACCACTCTTTGTATGTTATGTAGACAAATTCTTAAATATCCTGTATACCAATCCTTATATACCCTGTATTACCCCTCTCTGTATATACTCTGTACACCACTACTTATTTACTGTGTATATCACTCTCTTTATATTCTGTTTACCTCTCCCTATACTCTGTATACCACTCTCTATTGATTCTGTATACCACTCTCTATGCTCTGTATACCACTCTTTATGTGCTCTGTATATTTTGTATAATCTGTATACAAATCATAATATAACCTACTCAATATTTCTATTTAACGACATCTTGATTATATTTAATAATAAACAGGATACAGGTATTACACATGTATATACCATCACATACGGGTATTACACATGTATATACTACCACAGACAGGTATTACACATGTATATACCATCACATACAGGTATTACACATGTATATATCATCACATACGGGTATTACACATGTATATACTACCACAGACATGTGTTACACATGTATATACCACCTAACACAGGTATTACACATGTTTATACTATCACACACGGGTATTACACATGTTTATACTATCACAAACAGGTATAACACATGTTTATACTACATGTATCACACACAGGTATTGCACATGTATATACCATCACACACAGGTATCACACATTTTTATAGTATCACACACTGGTATTGGTTTAAACAATATTTTATTTACAAATATGCAGTACATAATATATAATTTTACACAATGTAATATTAGGGATCTGGCAACAAGAGTAGGCTCTTATATTAAGCCATCTCACGCTGGTATTACACATGTATCTATCACAAACAGGTATTACAAATGTATATAATATCACACACATGTATTACACAAGTATATACTATCACAAACAGGTATTACACATGTATCTATCACAAACAGGTATTACAAATGTATATACTATCACACACAGGTATAACACATGTATATACTACCACAGACAGGTATTACGCATGTATACACTATCACACACAAATATTACACATGTTTATACTATCACACATAGGTATTACACCTGTGTATACTATCACAAATAGATATTACACATGTATATACATGTACTATCACAAACAGATATTACACATGCTTATACTATCTCGAACAGATAAGAGGATCTTTATTATACTTTAAGGCTGGTATTCAATTCCTCGACCGCCATGCTGTAATTAGGTTAATTAATCATCTAAATAATTAGAAAAGTGATTCAAAGTAATGACTCCAGGTGTATAAGGGATTTAAAAAAGTGAAAACAGCAGCATAAATCTCGTAGCACTTCTGAAACAAAAGTTATGAGTAGGTAGGCTCCTATGTAATTTTAACATAGCTGGAAATAGTCAATTTGTTACATATTGAAAGAGGCTGAAACTAAGAACTGGGTGTTTAGTCTGATTGATCTCATACATAAAAACTGAGTATCTTTTGCAAGGCGTAATGATAAACCTTTGGTATCATACTTTCAAAATTATGAAGACTGCTTGATGTAAAACTGGGTTATAAATTTATTTTTGATATTGACAGGGGCTTACACTGTAAACAAGTGTTATGAATGTAGAAATCAAACACCTAATATAACCTCATCCACATAAAAGGATTCGTAAAAGTGCCTCCCTGATTGTGGTGAAAGCGTGTAAAGATTTCGATTCGGTGATGAGAGTGGCCGTTTAGCTCTGGGGTAGTTTATTAAGTGTGTTGACGATTGCTACCACTGTTACCCAAGGTCCTGAATGCAGCCGACTGAAACATCATTATTATTCGCCTCTCCGTGTATGTGGAAAACGTATAAATATCGACGTATGCTTTTTGACTTGATAACTAAAACGGCGAAACTTAATTGAAGCAAATTAAAAGGTTTGTTCAAGATTGAAAGAGGCTAATATTTAAACCAGGGCTCTGAACGCAGTCTATAAAACCAATATCTCTTTTTAAATCAGTATTTTACCGGATGCCGTGAAACCGTTAATTAGTATTCTTTTTTTGTTGTTGTGTAATTTTTCACATTGCCACAACCAACTTCATGGTCGGTATGCCAGTTAAAAAGAAGTAAAACCCCGCACAACCCAGACATCTAAATGGACTTTTGATAATGCGATATTTCGTAGCCTTCAGCTTGGTCATGTGTCATTTAATATACTGTAGTCCAGTTTGTCAATTTATTCTTGGTTATTTTATATCAAGATTAACATGATTTAATGTTAATGATATGTATGTATGAAAACCTCAGCTTAACTTATGCCTTAAGCTAAATTTGCAGAAATCAGAAACCAGAAATCATACAAAAATATTAGAAATCATAGCCATCATCTCATTGTTGTCAACACTGTTCGAAATAACTAAATAAAGCATAACTACTTTATCAAAATGCAAATATAAATAATGAACATTTTAGCAAATATTGTTTGGTCCTATAACACACATTTCCATTGCTGACAAACTTACATTGGATTAAGTTTGTCATCAATAGCAATGTGTGTTATAGGACCATAACAACATTTGCTAAAACTTTCATTGCTTAAGTCCACAGAGATACATTCTACAGTTACATGTCTTGTCATAAAACATCATCTAATTGTATACCCATACACAATCGATCGATCGACGAGATGTCTTTGCCAAGGAACAGTATGTAAAAGTAGAGAGAAAGATGAAGATTCCAAATATTTCAATGGGTGCAGCAGATTTATTTTGGTAGCTTTCGTGTCCCAAAGTAGAGAGCACATATACATGCAAAATCCCAATTAAGCAAGGCGTCTCACATTAGTCGCCTCTTACGATAAAAGCAGGTGTTTTCTTTTCTCGATCCCAGACCTGCAGGGTGGTGAAAACAGGTACATTATCTTTTCAATACCCGACTTGCAGGGGTAGAAATATCATACGATTGATTTTCATAGACTTTATCAAGTCTGTATTCATTTTTATAATTTCTGCCAAAAAAAAAAGAACATAAAATTAAAAAGAAAAGAAGGAAGAACAGACTAATTTTGTTATGCGAGACCTGTTATATGAGCGTGCCAGGCACATATTCTTATCAATAATGAACTTTTTCATTGAGGCTCCACTGCTACTATCTCGAGCAACAGTATATACGTAAATAATGTAACCTACATTTTATCTAAAGTAGTTATTTGTATATCTAAAGTACATTTGAATCATGTGAAAATCACTTACCGTATTTATCCTACAGTAAGCCTTGTTGGTGCTGACACAACAACTATAATTATAAATGAAATTGCAATCAACATTTCTATTAACAATACTGATGGGTGATCAACAAGAATGCGTTTGATATCGAATACAAAAGTTCAACAGTACACTTCACTACATTTAAAATCATACTTGGGAATTGACAGACTCTCTTGGGTTGAGTGCGACATGCTGCAGAGGTGAACGCGGGTCGTGGAAGGTCAGTCACAGGTTCACAACGTTTGTTGCTGTTAGGTTTGTTTGGTTAAGTCTAAAATGTTAAAAATTAAAATCTAAAACAAATAATATTTTAAACAGCTTAACAAGATCCCAACACATGGATCTATATATAGTGTTGGATTCCATGATCTCATTTAATTTTATTTTTGATCCTTCTTACTTCCGAGGGTTTCTTATTGTTGGTTTTATTTTTGAGATGGTTTAGTGTGCAGCCCATCTCGCTTTACTATCTTAGTCATGTACCTCCTTGAATCATAATGCAATATTAGCGGTGTTCACGTAGTTACAATTATTGTACACTGTTAGGGTGTGGTAAATAAAGAGCTCTTTATCATTCATCTCTCAACACAAACAAATAAGTAAATCGTGACATGACAAGGTGATTGCCAATAGCGTGATTCGTCCATCACGAAGCCACTGCTTTAGGTCGAAATGAGATGATCAAAGGAACTCAAATACTGATATTACCGTTAAGAGCAAGCCGCGACAAGTACATACATAAAAATGTGTTGTCCCAAGTTGTAGACAGCTAGTCAACTGTATAAAATAACTATCATGTGTATTTTGAATAAAAAAAATAGACAAACACTCCATATTTATAGATTCTCACACTGTATTTTCAAGGTCTGTCCATTTGTTCTAAAGTCGGTCTCAACTTCTTCTGGGGTATTCTCATACTGACAACCCAGGATAATGAATTTATCATGCTACCGGTAGGTGGTATAAAGTAGTATATAAATGTTAGAAAAAGAAGTTTAGTGACAGTTGATTGACGGCCATGATACAAGCCATTTATTGAATGTCTATAGACTCGTGTAGACTCGATATTTCGGTGGACAACATCTTGATATGTGCAATCGAGTTGTAAAATTTAATGTTCATGTATGGCCACTTACATGTGACATTCCAATGGATTTATGAACGTTACCGAGATACCATTTCCCACAAAGTAGGGTAGCAATAGGCATTTTCATCTAACAATTCCCGACTTGCAAGTGTATATGGGCGTTATAAGTATCTATAATGAACAAAACACCTTGGGAATTGACACCAATGCATGAAGGCATGAAGGGGTATTGTTAATCATAGTTAGCGTCCCGAGATACTTGGAGATAACGGGTTGGAGGGGAGGAGTGGTGGTGGGGAAGGGGGCTTGGTGTAAGTAGTGAAGGTATCAGAACTGTTGTGTTACATCACATCTCCGGAGAAACTGTCGGTCACCAACAATGATGGTATTTTGAGTAAAATAATATATTTTCTGTATTATTTGTAAACAAGGTATCATATCGTATGGTTAGGTACACAAGTTGTATTGTCAGGAAACTTGATGACAGTCATATACCTTTAATAACATCTTTTTATTCTTACGATGCAGATAAGCCATAAAATGTTGAACATTGCATCATTATTCAAAGACACAGGTAAATCGTATGTTCCTAAATTCCCCTCAATTAGTACATGTACAGAATATATACTTGAAGCATATTTTGAATTAAGTTTCTACTGACCAGGAAAGGTAGCAATGGACCCTTGTTGAACTGTAGTTCATTGTGTATTGTTTTACACACTGTATTTTCAAGGTCTGTCCATTTGTTCTAAAGTCGGTCTCAACTTCTTCTGGGGTATTCTCATACTGACAACCCAGGATAATGAATTTATTGTTTTACAACCCATCAACGATTTAATTCGTTTTGGACAAAACAACACTTAAAAGGGGATCATAGAGGGCTCTTTGCGCCCATCAACGCACCACCTCATTTGTTCTGTGTAAGATGAACCCGTTCTTCCCTATTCCTTATCTGTTGTGTAGAGTCATGTTAACAGTAATGTTTTGTTAACTTTTGATCAAGCTTTCTTACACACAGCGCTCAAAATCTTAACCCTCAAAAGATGGCCGCCTGTCGACCACATTGGTTTTCTAATCAGTCCCGATATTTAATATAAAAAAAACGGCCGACCATTAATTTGGAACGAAGATGTAAAAATTGAGAAAGATATCCACTACATCCTGAGAAATGGCATTAACAAACTTTAACTCTTTAAATTTCAAGATTGCCCCCTGTCGGACAGTCCCCGTTTTCCAATAGGTCCAAAGGGAGACTCAATGTAAAAGATGGTGGCACGCTGACCGCCTATTTTAGTTCGCCGCATTGGAATGGTCTAACAAGGGCCTATTAATGACTATATGCATGTACGTGCATTCGGTGAAAACAATACATGTCTAAAAACAATACATGCACTCTCACTGTCGTTTTTCTCATTTCAAATACATTTTATTGAATAAGCAAAAGGATTGAGCAACAGGCTTTGCCTATATAAGCTCTCTCCATGACTTCCAGCATACTTTTGATAGTTGAGTTGAAGACATTGAATACAATATGTACATACATACATTATATTTCATCTCATCTCATGACACTTGGTTACATTTATTGCGAGGTAATATACAATAACTAGGCCGGATTAAAATTTTCATGTTTCTATTAAATTACATTATTTCATGTGATACATTGACTTAAGAAAAAAAAAATCAAACTTTGCGATATTGATATTTAATATAGTTGTAAAATTTGTGTCAAGACGAATGAGATATACCGTTATGGATATACACAGTATTCCAAATCGAATTAATCATATGGATATACGTCTTGACCTTGAGCCACTAAAATTTTGCTACGGCAACATGAAATAAAGCAAAACTGATACATGCATGTATGCTGATAAAGAAATGTACCAGGACCTATTTGAAGTAGATATGTCTTGAGATGAGTTGGACATTCAAATAGAAAATGAACTAAAAGAAAACATAAAACAAAAATGTCGTATTAGTTATATTGGTTGATCAACACTAATATAGTAATTGTTTATGACATATAAATATTGCAGGGGAATACAAGGGCAACAAGACATAAATCCAAAGACATTAATTCAATGGGTCATTTTGTGTTGACATATTAGGTTATAAAATTAAATAATGTTTTTTCTACTGAATAAATACGTAAGATAAGAAATATCATTTAGGTATTTACGGACGACATTGATTATATTTCTGAAAGGTTAACGAAATCGCGTGTCCGTGATGTTGTGTAAATATCATGCAGTAGTCATTTGTTTGAATTGCATAGCAATTTTCAATACGGGACCATCTAGCTTGTTCTGGAAAGTAATATACTTTAGATACATTTGTTTGACAAATCGGATGATGGTGGGCTAAACACGGACGTTCCATCAAATAGATATTCATCAAACATATTGAAAAGTTAAAATGTGAAATATTTAAATGTAAATAGAAAATTACTTATGGCAAAACAAACATGATGATTCACCATCTTCTTGTTACGGACGGTGTGAAATTATGAAAAATAGAGACAAATTCTAACTGACCTTTATATTAAATTTTTGAACATTGTGCACAATGCAGGTTGCATTTTTAACGGTTTCATTGTATTTATATGCTAAACTGGTTCAAGAGAAATTATTATTGATAACAATTGATAACTAATGCCTACCTGTAATACGCCGAAGAAACAATATTTCGTACTGGTCAAATCTGATTTGTATCATTCATGTTTAATGAGTTTTTTTAATTACCTTATAATTATTGTCTTCCTTTGAGTAGGAATAACTATCATTGATGTATACACTTTAGGTTATGCCCCGGTCACACATTCACAGATCGTCTTGCCGGATCCACAACGGATGGAAACTCACGGATGTCCCCGGAATAGTCTATAGCCGTGGTCCGCTACGGATGGTCCACGGTTTGATTACGGATAGGGGCTAGTTGACAACGGGTAGTGATACGGATTGCTACGGTTCGGTACGGTTTAGTACGGAATGACACGTGTCACGGCATTAACAACGGTTTGCTACGATGCTAGGCTAGCACAAATTAAAACGGTCTGGCACGGAGCGCCACGGAGCGCCACGGAGCGCCACGGAACGCCACTGTAAGCAATCCGTATACAAACTCCCGCGCTCGCGTGTTCATTTCACAACTTAATTATAATTTTAGTACGGGTTAGTATCAGTACGAACTTCACCATAACTAACCGTACCGATGCTTGACGACTTGAGGCCGGGGATGTATTACGAATAAGTACGGAAAATTATGGTTTATTACGGAATACAACGTATTGATACGTTCTATTACGGATCAATAAGGCTGTACTACGGTTTTCTGATCCTTGGTAAATTTTTTGAACATGTTCAAAAATTGTCACGGATATACAAGTACTACTACGATTGACCCAGGAAACAATACGGACAGTCGAATCCTTTATGACTGAATGCGATAATTTCAAACAAATACGTGACATATTTTATAATGTACCCTCTATGAATCGTTTATTCGATACAGTCTCTGTGCAATCAATCTATGATACTTATCATTCAATTAATCTCTATAATAAGATGTGATATATTGTATTTTGACATCTTTACACATTTTAACCTTTTGTTCCTGGTTTTAATGTATTCAGTTTTTTGTGAATGTCTATTTTTTACGTTGCTGTTTAGCCCTAAATTACTCAAATTGTCGATGATACAAAATACAAATACAGCTACGGACCATTACATATATTGCCACGAATGATGCCGGATATCGTATCCGTGGCTAATCCGGCGTCCGATCCGTGAATGTGTAACCGGGGTATAATATCGGACATCTTCTACATACATACAATATTATGTAATATTTAATAATTTATTACACTTACTACTACATGTACCAGCAACGTGGATATGTATAAATTGAAGTGTGAATTGTAAGAAAAGATATTCGGCCGAGTCAGGTCCCCGACTCGAGAGGTAACGCTTAGATGAACTGCTAAAGGAAATATATTATATATGAACTACCTGTATATCAGCGTTGTTATATTGTACTTAACAATCTGTAGAATTCGTGAAAAACATTGGAACAACAACCATTTCCCCGTGTTATATTATTCCGACTCCGACAACATTATTAATAACTACCTATCTAAACATTCAATCCCGCTTATCGTTAGACTCATCATTACGTTGACTGACAGTCGAGGGGCGGCACCTCCAACCGTGTATAAGTGGGCTACACCAAGTCAGTCATATTAAACCTACCAGACGATTTAAGCTGAACGGAAGATAGAAAGCTGGGTTCATTGTTGATACACTGCTATTCTTAATATAATTATGCGTGTGTGCTCGCGCAAAGTATGGGCAATTTGTCTATGTGCTTTTGGGACAGGCTTTCTGTTAACTGCTATTTTACAAACCGATAGACAAATGCTGCAGCCACCAAATGGATTAAATATATTCGCATCTTCAGATAAACAAGGACTTCCCGCATCTATGATTAACGACTCTCGTAACTGCCCTATGCGAAATGTTTCTATCATGAAGAAAACTGCCAACTTTACACGAGTTGGTTTGTTAAGCTACCCGGGATCAGGAAACACATGGACCCGCCATCTTATACAACAACTCACAGGTACAGTAGAAGCCCGCCTCTACCGAAACCTGTATAAACTAGTAAGCTATATAAGCCAGATATTTGACAAATATATTCCTAAATATGCAGATGTATTTAAATGGGTCTGTGAAACAAAATAGCATCCTTAAGAATCTGATAACAGTCATAACGGATAGTTACAAACTGAATACACCATAATAAACTAAACGGTAAAAGGTTTTAAACTGGAAATGAAGTACTCTCGAACATAGTCAAATACCAATAACGAAAGATTTTTTTAAATTTCAAATTTTATGGCATGAACCAATTTCACGCAGTTATTCGAAAATCTTGGACACATTTATTGTGTGTAACAATGTTTCATTTCGGCTGCATCAAAATATTCGTCTCGAATCTGTCTAAAATTAGCATGTTTGACCAACGTGTGAGTCACAGTGAAATGTTCGTCGCATGAATTCAAAATGTTTGATTTCCTCGAAGCAAATACGTATGAGTATGATATGTGTGTCATATGCGAAGTCGTGAAAGGATTTTGCTGGACAATCACTGAAACTTGCTACCTACCTACCTATTAAGGAACATGTGGATGGCCCTAGAGCGACAATCTTTGGCTGAGTAAAGTTTGTTAATGTTTAGATATTTCCGAGGTACAGTTGGGAGCAAAGTTAACTTCGTATCTAGTGCACTTTGTACAGTGGTGAACAAAGAGATGCACTAGACAAAACACTGTAGTGCACTCTAGTTCACTACAATGTTAACTCCAATGCAAAACGATGTTAACTCCCATGCTCAAAGGTGTTTACTCATGTTAACATGGCTGAAGTACATATTTCAATAATGGTTTATAATGAAGTTCCTTATTGATATGAATGTGAAAGAGTAACGAGAAATTCTTTTAACTGAATATTTGATAATATCGATATACATATTTCTGATTACTTGCTATTTCAGCTGAACTAGCATATACATTTACAACGAAAATGTGTTTACTAGCTATCTCTGGTGCTTATATATAGTTAAATCCATAGATATCTGTATAATTTCAAAGGAAACAATTAAAAGTATAGTTTATCATCATTAAATTTGCATCAAATCTCATATCAATGTTGAAGTGTCAGCATGGGGTATAAGTAACTATATGATATGGGTTTATATCGTAAGTTCTGATATAATTTTATACTTTTTTATGAAAGGTTTCTCAATAACACGACATCAATAGAGTAATTCGCTCGGTTATTTGATAAAAAAGGCGTTATTAGTCCAATCGTAAGTACCAAAACATATGCTTTACCGAGCAAAAATGTTTATACAATCAATTCAAGAAAAGATAGTATTCCAGAAAATAGTTATATGTCATAAAGACTAAGTTTGTTTTGAACAAAAACAGGAATTGAAAACTTATTTTGCGAGCTTTCGAAAACGTCTGTTTCCTTTGTCAAGCAAAGAGTGCAAATGACCAGTGTCTATGACTCTATACCGCTGGAGTGAGTTCTTTCTCAAATTTGTTCAAGAGTGACCTTAGTCTTTATTGTTCATACCAAAACGATGATAATTATTCCGAAGAAAGCACTATGAAGTCGGCATCAGATCCGCGCTATCACAAGGAGGCCTTAACTGTTAAAACCAAAGCAAACCAACTGTGTCACTGAAATGCCATACCGAAGGCACCAAGCACAGCATTCCTCCCGGTCACATTATACTGACAACGGGTGAACCAGTTGTTGCCATTTCCCTTAATGCTGAACGTTAAGCAGGGAATAAGAACTACCATTATTAAGGACTTTGGTATGACCCGGTGTGGGGACAGAACCCATTGCCTTCCTCACCTGGGCGAACGTTCAAAATTAGGCACTAGGAAGTAGAAGGTAGTTAGAAGTAGAGAGAAATATAAAGGTCCCAACTATTGCAATTGGTGTAGCAGATTTATTTTGATCGCTTTCGTTTCCCCAAGTAGTGGGCAGAAGTTTCCCACATTAGTCGCCTCTTACGATACATGCAGTGGGTATCAGCAGGTGTATTCTGTTCTCGATCCTCGACCTGCACGTCTATATGAAAGATTACGTAATATTTCAGGACATTTCCTGAATAATGGCTGAACTGTTCGTTTTCCCAGATCAGATAGCAAAGTGTGAGGGTTAGCCTTGTTCTGCTGTATACCTACTTTTCTGTAAACATTTTACATATCTATTTTATTGAAAATCCTAGATATAACTTGACAAATAGTAAAATATATCCTGTTTACATAACTATACGATTTTAACAGGATGTTGAAAACATTTCTATAACAAGGTGTATGGAAGATAGTATCTCTAACCTATACAATATTGTTATCTGTTTAAACGTGATAATTCAGGTTTAAAGGAGCAATATCGACACGGCGTTACGTAACACAGAAATATAATTATTGTCAGAATATTGACCCAAGATTGATAAATCATGCATATATCAAATTGAAATCCAATTTTTGACTTTTTGAATATTGATGAATTTTTGATAAATAAATAGTATTGTATCGTACACAAACAATAAACTGTATGTATCATTCTAATCTCGCGATATTTTATTTTTGGAATTTCTTACGGCATTTCACACGCAGAGACTTTTTCTTTAGACGATTTCAAAGGAGAAGGATAGGAAAACGCTGATGTTTGCAAAAAATCATTTCATTCACGTTTTCTCCAAACTTCAATATTTAAATTTCTAATCTATCGAGTGTCCTCTTACCTGGCCAGATATACGAACTTATATACCTCTATAAATAACCAATACATTTATACGACTGGAATAATGGGTCCATAAAGTTTGATCAGTTTAATCCAAAATTTATAATATTTTACTTAAATTTCAAACTTATATGATCGTTCACGATTCGTTTAATAGTTTAAACTTTATATGAATCTTGCTTCTGATGAATAAAAACCAGTTTTAGAGTTCGTATTTCAAAATTATTCAACAAATTAGAGACGGATTATTTACACAAAATGTTTGGTCAAGTTGACTAGGCTTTGATGAACTCGGCTCGGATTAATGAACTTAAAATATTAATTTTAACCATTTGAAGTCAAGAGGTACTATCACTGCGTGTACATACGGCCTTTTAAGTAGCACTGAATAAAAGCGGTAATACAGATTTAAAACAACAAAGACTGGAAGACGTGGGAAATATGCTGTTAAAAATATTAAAAGGCAAGATGACCTGGTCAAGACGATCGGATTAAAATGTAATCCTTCAAACCCCGAGGGTAAAGTCTTAGTAAAAAAAATCTGAAACATTATGTCAAGAAGACCTTCAATGGATTCCATACGTACACCCAATCAAAAACATCAGTATGTAATACACTTGTGACGTCACAAGTTAGCGCTTGTTTAGGTATTGGTATCTAGTTTCACTAATAGAGAGTTTAAGGTAAGCTACTTAAACCTATATTACACATATAAATAATATGACATAGAGGATAGTATGATCCCTTTGATGTTTGCCGAATATTTATTTATAAAATGGAGGATAGGAACACAGTGTATAGATATAGCGATAAAATGACCGCACGCCAATTAAAATTAATGCATTGTCGGACGACAACACTTAAACACTAAAATACTGCCTTAGTTTAATGTTGACGAGGGCAAGATTTACTAAACATACTTTGCCTTCTTGCGTTTATTAATGCTTTTCAGACGAAATATACATATTTACTTGCGACTTTGTCGATCGATATGAATGGCGACCTCTGGTTTTCCCTTACAATGCTAAGTCAATATGGAATACCACAACGTGTTAATGGGTAAAAGCAAGCATGTTCTCTGTGGAATTCTGACTGAAATTAATATTAAGGTTACGTTTCAATTATGACTAATTAAAATTTTATTGGCAAAATCTCATACGTATTGGCTCATTAAAATATATAGCGCTTGTTTACTTTAAGCGTTAAAATCTATACACACAGAAACACGACCTTCTCCGAAGTAACGAATTATGTACTTATACATTGTCTGGCTACCATATCACGTGGTACATCACCTGATAAGGTGTGCAATTTATTGTTAAACTTTTAATATATAACTTAAGATAATTAACTTGAATGAGAGAGGATTTTATGTATGCCTTGTTTTCCAATATTGTTTTTGGTAACTAATTTGAGTATTGTTCATCATTGTAAAGGAAAACAATATAAATACTTATTTAAACTAAGTTGATCACAGCGTCTAAACATTACATATCACAATTAAATGACTTTTCTATGTATATCCATAGTCCTATATCAGTGTCTGTTGAAGACTTATTATTTATCACAATATGATAGGTTTTGTCCTTGTGTGTTGGCACTGTAATAAATATATATTTCAATTTTACTCTACACTTAAAACAGGGAAAAGATAAACGTAACACACACAGACATACAGGGAGAAGTGATTGAATCTTTAACCAAGGATGGTTTTATATTGTTTAACGTCCTATTAACAGCTAACGTCATTTAAGGACGTGCCCGCATGTGTGTTGTGAAAGCGTGCATGTCTGTATGTGTGCCGGAGACAGGGTATGTTGGTGTACTTGCCTCCTTGTGATAGCGTGGATATGATGCCGACTTTAATTTCCGGGCCGGTGTGTACATGTCGTCTGCGCGAAAGAGCCTAAAATGCAGACGTAAAAAGGTTAGTCTTTATATCCTTCTCAAATATAGCCAGAGTTGTAGGCTTCACAACTTTGTAAATGTTTCGTCTATTTCAGTCATCATTACGCCATTTCGAAACAGGTATCCCATGACTGTAGATATTAAGTAACAATTCTCCTTTAATTGTAATTCCGTGTTCAAGCAATTTAATCTGATTTTGTTTTATCCTTGTCTGTGATAAACAGAATTTCTGATGGAGTTTCATTGTCACAGTTCTTTGCTCTAGGCCAAAATTTGCACGATACTGATAACCGAAAGAAAGCTGAACGGAACACAAATTTGTGATTAAAAACGTCCAAATCTCGAAGGAAGACTTTCTAAAAACGATGTATATCTCAAGGTATAAAATAAGTGATAACATCAGAGGCTATACAATAAATAATGCGGAACAGTGGCCACTGTTTCTCTGAGAAGACCAGACTACCTTCATTTGAATTAACATTACAATATTATGTTACACTTCCTTGTGGAGCAGGTGATTACATTATCCTCGATATTTTTGACGAAAAAGATATAAAGTAAAGAATAAATTAACATGTCGAGATAAAAGGACAAGGTCGAAGGAAAAGTACGAAAAGACAATAACAGAACCCGAGGAGACATCAAAACAAAAGTGAAGCCAAATACTATCGGCAATGTCCATTGTTCTGGACCTTAAGTATCCCTGTCCCACAGCACTGTTTTTCGTATCACCCCTACATATCTAAAATGGACTTGGCCAGTCGTTGATTTGGTAAGGTTCAAATGTGACTTTATGTTCGTCTCGTTTTGAGATATAACTGTAGCACAGCTGAGCTAGGCCCTCTCCGTTGACTAGGTAGCTCAGTCGGTGAGAGCGGTGGTACAACAATCAGAAGTTCATGGTTCGAATCCCGGTCTAGTCCCACTTATGTTTTTTTAAACAAACATAATGCTGTTGTTGATTATGTTTTGTATATTTCATCTCAAGGAAATGACTAATCAAAGCTACAGTAAAGCCTGTAAGATCGGTTGTCTGTACATAGTTTGGCAGTGGTACGGGGATCCTTAAGCATTTCATGTGCCATTTTGTTATGTTTCCCCTGTTAAATCAAGGAAAGTAAATCGGTCACTAACGTCCTCAGACATCCGTGCCATTTTTTTCTAAATATTACAGACACTGAAGTCATATAACTGGAAACCTGTTGATGGCGACAAATGTAGACTTTCAATTGCAACAATGCTAACGAAGTTCCCCTTATATCCGGATATGGCATCACAATGTCACGTATAGAAATGTAAACCAAATGGTGTTTGGATACTTAAACGTTTAACTGTACATAAACAATTCAGCACGTGGAATCTAAATTTAGAGTTCTGTCTTTAACAGGGACTTATGTAAATGTACTAAAAATCCACGAAGATGCAGCTGCAAGTGATGCGACGTAATGATGGCAGTCGAATCCATCCGAAAGAACGCGAGCTACAAATGTCAATCAAAAGCCATGGTGTAAATTCTGTATCCCGAAACTTAAAAAACGGGTTAAAACCGAAGGCATTGAAACATACAAAGTTTCAGAAGTAGCGACCCTGGTAATGATCTGTGTGATGTTTTGTAGAAATATGAGTAGGGGTTTCCGAGAAAACGGAACAATTTCACGACGAAAAAACCCATTTAGAATCTCTTTGAAGAAGAAAGTCAAGAAGGATAATTTTTTGATCATTTGCAGAAAGTGTGGTTGATAGAAATCGGCTTGCTATAGCTTAAGGGAAGTCGAAAATGTATCCGCCAATCAACGGCAAATGTTGATATTCAAATTGGCATAACTGGCCTACATGGAATTTTAATCATGCTCGAAAAGTTGCTAGTAGATCCTTTGACAATCTGACAAAGCATGTCAAATTTTTCAGCACGCAGCTGCTGCGATTGAGGATAGTTTTTTTAACAATAGAAGTGGTAATAACAATAAACAAGAGTGTCGCGGGGGCGCAACAATATACGCCTGACACGCGACCTTACGCTTTTTTCATACGCGATCATAACGAGACTTGTGATGATGACGGTTATTTTTACATTTGGCATTTTGTCTGACACAGCGACCTTCTAATTTATTTAATCTGTATTGCACTTCTATTTGTCGTATACTGCTTGAAATAAAAATGCAATGGCATGACATTAACGAAATAAGGACGTTTGAACTCTATTGTGAAACGGCTGAACTCGCTTTGACTCACGACAACATTTTGAAGTTGTTCCTGCTTAAACCTTGGATAGCAAACGCCGACCTTTTTCACAAGATAAATTTCTTTGAAATGACGTTTCCTCTCATATCATATGCTTGAATCAAGGACACATTGCCTATTTTTTTCAAATCACAATAGCTTCCGAAGTGGCAGCCATTTTGGATATCGGCCGGTGCGCTCGATTCATTTGTTGGCCTGTAACGTGACCGGCGCAACCCGGCTCACGATTTGTTTTGCTCAAATAGCTCCACCAGGAGTCGAACCCGAGACTTCTGGCTTACTAGTCTTATGTTCTTCCGAATGATCTATTCTCCCTAGCCAAGTCGGCAGGAAGCGGCATCTATTTTACCAGGGTGACACTTATATGGCCTTTGTTTTGGAAATTCGGTGGTTATACTGACAATTTGGAGGAAAATGTTGACAATTCGGTGGCATACTTGGCAATCAGGTGGTATTCGTCGGCAGACAGTACCTATTGTATCTATTGAGGGACGGTTTATTACTAAGATGTAGGATAAGTGTAACGACTTTCATTTTCCAATCAGGAGTTAAACATTTCATGAAAGAAACATCGTTGCTTTCCCCAGCTGTGGTATTTTAAGAAATTGCTTCGAATATCACTATTTCCGACTCTTTTTGGAATGAATTGACGTAGGACAGATGTAGGTGTCGACAGCTGATAAGACAAAGTTACGACACAGCGTTATGAGAGATGCAGGTTGATAAAGACGATAGGCAAACCATCCTTGATACTCCAGGGGTTTCGCTCACTTTTGCTCTTTGTACCCCTGGAATATGTCATATCAAAATTGAAGACATGCGGCTAGCTATTTGGTTGGTCTAAGGTAAAATAAACTAACAAATCGCTAGGATGGTACATTTCCTTTGAAAATTACGGAGGAGCGACACCCGACTTCAAAGCTAGTCAATTTTACCGTTACGCGACCGACATAATCTTTTGATGTACATCAAATGATCAAGCAAGTCTTCCCGTCTCATAAACAAGGTGGTGCACACTGAGCCTTCGATTTTACTGACATATTCTAGGGGTGCAGAGAGCGAAAGTGAGCGTAACACATTGAGTATCGAGGATTAGGGCAAGTCTTCTGGTCACCATCATGATCTTAATGGGAAACAGTCTTCCTCCTTGTGCGTTACGAAGGTTGACGTCTTCATTATGTTCATCACATCTATTTTCCAAGTGACTTCGTAAGCACTTCTCCATTTCTCACTTTTAAGTACGCGACATTACTTAGATTTGCACTAGATTCACGGCAGGTGACAGAAGAGACTTATCCTCAGGGAAACCTGAATGTATTCTCCTTGTACTTTGTTTCCAAGGAACCTTTGTATCTCTCCTTTGTTCATATTTGCCATTTTTTCGAGAATTACAATTCTGTTCATTTTTGGGAATTCTCTTGCTGCAATGGGTAGTTTTAAAAATGATCTCTGTACATGATGATGTCTTAGTAGAGGTTTTGAACATGTTTGGCTGTAAATGAGTTTCTTTTAGGAAATCAATACCCCTTTTTATTACATTACCAAAAAATTTAGCTAACATTCCCAAATAATTAGTTATCTCTCAAGCGTTCAACGTCGCTATTTTGATTCCATGATCATTGCCTTTGAATACGACGTCATGCCGTTTGACGTGATTTTTACTGACGATATGCATACTACACGAAATACTACAATTAATATTGATATACGGTTGTTCCTTGAAGAACACTGAAGTCACGTGATTAACAGTAATTGTATGTTTGTTTTAGTTTTATTTTCAGAGATTACGTCATCGCAACAGCCAAGGACATATAAAGACTAGGACTGATATTTTGAACACGATACTATACATCGTAGGTTTATCGTGACCTCTCAAAAATGTAATGTTTTCCGGATTTTGTTGTTTTAGTCTACTCATATCCGTTCCAACATGGCGAGCGACAGCTCCAGCTCGGCAAGCACGTCGAAAGACTTGAATTGTGTGAAACTTTAAAGTCATGCCCATTTTGGGCTATTTCTAGTTGTAAAATTTTCATTAAAAATTTGCAACATATCTTTTCTCTTTGCTTCTACTGTTACTGTATGTATCGTATCGTGACCACAGTATCGTGATACGTATCGTATCGTCATGTTAGTGTATCGTTGTAGCCCTCTTAAAGGCAGGTACCTAGGGAGACACAACCGTAAGAAGGAGTAGGTAGTAGGGACAGGAAAGGACAATTAGGGACCAGAGCACAGTGCATACACTGTTTTTAACCAAACAGACTCTCTACTGGTCGAGCCACTGAATACTCGTATAACATTACACTACAATTAACATTAGAGCTTTATTGAAATATTTTTTCGTGCTTTATTTCGCGTACCTGTATATTTTAAATGGATAAACACATATACACACCTATATATATATATCCAGACGACCTAAATACATTTATAATAGTAACGCTTCCTAGTCTTGGTACCTGTTGAAACATGCGTACCGATTATTTATATGAAAAATATATTTTGAATTAACGAAGTTTCCAGTTTTAAGTGGCTGATTACCTGACGCTATAGGAATTATAACGACCTTTACGATTCTGTATTTAAATACATTAACATATATACAGACAGATACACGTGTCGACGTAGTAAGTGTATGGGGCTACTTATTCATCGAGCCACCGTTCTCGCCTCATCGATCATGCTTTAAAGGTAGAATATAACAAAGAATTTTTAAACTACCTCGAGCTCAATATTTCTGTTAAGTCATTATTTCATTAGAAATATATATAAATGTGTTTATATATATGTTTAGTGCACGCATTCATATTAACTCGAATAAAACAATCGTTAACACATGTTGAGTTCGGAGGGGGCGGGGGCACTGTTTCACCCTGTATATTTTCGGAAGAGGCGACTAAGATCGTCTCCTCCTAAATATTCCACTACATCCAACTGTATATTTTCGGAAGAGGCGACTAAGATCGTCTCCTCCTAAATATCCCACTACATCCCACTGTATATTTTCGGAAGAGGCGACTAAGGTGGGCCTCCCTACAGAATCGTTGTTTCTGTACTAGCTTCTGTTAAGGAAATATTGAAGAAACCTGATCTGCTGACGAAGACACAGCACATGGGATCTTCTCCTTATTCACGTTGCTTCTATTTTTTGGAGGTTGTGTTCCTACACACCCGTCCTCATATGACTTAAGCTTGCTATTGCGAAGACGGAAACATTCTATGATCAAATTGCAGGCAAAAGGTTCATCATTTATTACCAAAAATGTAATGGCGGAACAGCATTAATAGTTATAAGTGCTAACTAACCTTCGAATTTAAGGTCGTTGTTGATGAATTTATGTATTTTAACATGTCGTCAACATAGCGAAAATACAACAACGATCCACAAAAATGGACGTCTCGCAGTATTCTTGGCAACAACAGACTACTATCTTCCGTTAGCTACACCAAGCCCTGCAGTAATCAAATATAATGTTATTTTTAATTTTCAAGTTGATGGATTTAAAGTGCAATTTTTATTTTTATTTGTATTGAAAAATGTTTTTCTCTGCAGCTCATTAACCAGTGTATCTAATTATTTGTTAAATGGTCTCTATGTTGTTGATAGCTTGCACTAGTTATAACGACCTTTTGCTCGAGCTATGGTTTTATTCATTATTATTCGATTTTTTTTAGTTATGTTTAGTTTAAATAACCAAATATAATCTATCTGTTGTTACGAGGGAATGTTTGTTTGTTTGTTTGTTTATTTGGGTTACCGTAGTTTGTCAGACACGATAGGTGTCTAGACAGGGTCTACAGGATATCAGACGGCGGCTGTCATGGAGACACCATGTAAAATATACCAAACAGACGGGATAAACAACACAGGATATGTAATGAAAGATGCCAGTAGTGACGTCATAAAAAAAGCTAGCAATAGAGGGAAATACAACGAGTAATACGACAATGGTTGTTACAAAAGCCGTAATGGAAAGGATAGAACCAGGGAAGTGAAACAACCAAAAGGGCCTTCGTTGGGTGTCGAGCAATACACAATTGGAAGGATAGTGCATAGAGTAGAGAAACCAATACATGCATTAAGGTCAAATTGCAACGGGTCTCACGAACAATTTGGTTTGATTTGGTATTTTGTGTTTTGCGTCCTATTAACAGCCATGGTCATTAAAGGACGTGCCAGGTTTTGGTAGTGGAGGAAAACCGGAATGCCCGGAGAAAAATCACTGACCTGCGGAAGTACCTGGCGACTGCCCCACTTCGGCCCCGAACCCGCGACCCAGAGGTTAGACTGGCCACCGTCTCTAGAATATTGAATTATTAAGAAAAAAGTTTAACTCAAAAAAGGTTGATCGCTTGGATGTCTGATCCTAAGTTCTAAACTGGGGGAGATAAGCTAGTAGTAAAATGCAGCTGAGAAATTCTTCATAAAAACTTAGGGGCTGGTAGCCAGTCTACCCACAGGTGGATGGCTAGTGCGCGTAGCTGGTCAGACTCAGTAACCACTCGGCCACCATGCCCCCCTCCCCCTTCCCCCTAACGAAAGATGCAATAGGTCAAGCAAGACATCATGGAATAAGAGAAGAGAATTCAGCCCAAATGTTATTTGACGAAGGGCGACTAAAGCAACGACATGGAACGGCTAGCAATAGAGTAGAGGAGCAACATAGATGGAATATTAAGACAAATATCGTGTGAAACACAATGGACGGGCAAGCAAAAGTGTTAGGAAACCAAACCGAGGGTAAATGACGTCAGATATAGAGACCATGGAAATGATACAAGTTAAGCTGAAGAATACCACCAGAAAGGTACTATGGCAACAAGCTTAAGTCGAGTGTCAAGTGAGGCACAATTAAACGTTTAACAATATTAATAATAATACAATGTAATAATTCGAGGTTCTTATATACCGCTTTATCACAACCTAGTTTCAGGTCTTACCAACCTGTTGGGGCGAGGAATGCAGATTAAATTGTTGGAATATTATACGTAAAAAGAGTTAATGGAAGACTATACGAAAGGCGTTATCTATATGCTTACAGCTTCTCGCACATATATACCAGCTCCAGGTTTTACACATTTTCAAAATTTTGTTCACTTTATTTTCGTAAACAACCTGAATTCTTTTTTTGAATAAACATAAACAATGATAAAATCTGTAATTGTGTTGGTTTGTTGTGTCTTACTGTGAAATGATTTATCTACCTCGCCTTGGGGTTAAACTCCGATAGGAAAATTCCGCACTTGCATGACTCGGGTGTTTTCGTTTTGTTAATGACCGCAATCGACGCTCTCGGCTACCATAAAACGGAACTTGATAACAAACCGGAACTGATGTCGTAAACCTAGTACAATCCCTGATGTGGCCCCAAGTGATCTGTTTGTTTCCGGTGTGATGCTAAATTCATGGATCGTTATTTACCTTTGCATTAATGTAAGTTAGCGTTTAACAAGGTGGACTCGAGGGTATCTGGCGTCATAAGCTTAGAGAGCCATTAAGATAAATTGAATAAAATATCTTCTCATAATTATCGCGAACGAAAATTAGGTATTGCAGGCCCTGGATGCAAAATGGTCACGTTACAATACAACACAGAAAATAAATAAAAAGTTCTCTAAAAATATCTTAGAAAATTCATGTTTTGTTAACTATGTTATAAAGCTTGACGAGCTTGCAGTGTCTGTGCCCAGGTGTGTAAGGTATCCTCAAGGGCGAATTAGTGGCGTTATCAATCAGTCTGTTGTTGGCGTGCACTAAAGGATCTTCCTAGTTGCTTATATATTAGTTAACACAGATACTTTGTACTCTAATAAACACAAGAAACAACTTGTTAAACGCCCAACTTTACAAGCAAAATAGGAGAAATACCACAGCATTAACGCACGAGGACAAATTCAGGACTCCATCACGATAAGGAAAGCCACAGCAGGAACCGTGGACACAATGAAACCCATTGGAATAACATCTGGAACCTCCATAAAGAACCGGAAGCAAAGCCAGTTTGTCAGGAAGGTAAACATTTCCTTTATCACATCTGGCGCTCCATCGTGATGTCTCCTGTCTAATCCAGGAAAAAAGCTATCAAGAACACGGTTAGTCACAGCAGACCTGAAACACGTCTACTTCAGTGTAGTTATGCAGTCACTTTTCTTATGAAAACTACTAAATGAAAACGATATTTTTAAATTCTGTCTAAAGCAACTAATATGTTATGTCCAACCGCGTATAAGATTGTACTGATATGAATGTTATTCACTACACATCTAAAAGAAAGCTATTTCAATTTTTTTTAAATACATTTATTATAATTTCATTTTTTTGTATCAATTCTGAACGCAAATATGAAAGGAAGTGGGTTAACAAGAGGCCCATGGGCCTTAACGGTCACCCGAGTTCGGATATATTTATACAGAGAGTTGATTTTTGTTTTTTAAAACATGAACAGAAGTATTATTCAAAGTGACAAAAAACAATAAAACAACCTTATTCCATATCTAGCTACATATTTAAGACTGAAAAGTAATTGAAACTAGCACCTCTGATTCTAAACAAGGAAAATGAAGAAAGTTTAGCACACTGACTCCTTTGGGCGCCCTTGGGGGTAGAGCTGGCTCAAAATTTTCAAACCGTATCAAACTGTCAACTTAGGGTTATAATTCCAATCAAGTTATCAACATGTAATATTCAAAGTATCATTTGCCA
>JAUMHH010064324.1:0-23031 GCA_032359455.1 Chlamys rubida
TGACAACCTTAACTTGTCCACACTGTTGGAATTACTTCTTTGCCCCATATACTATTTTAAGTAATTCGTATCCTACGAACATACCTCCATTAGGATCCAGTGTTATATGGGATTTTACCGTCTATATTACTTCTTTGACCCATATAAATATATACATATATCTGTGTTTTTATAATTAAAACATACTTTATTCCTTTCAATATGTCACATTTTTACAAATAAGTTGTTGACAAATCTTTATAGAATATCTGTATAAAAGTTTCTGATAAAATTACAATCTTATAAAAAAATTATGTATTTAAGAGATATATGTATTTCAGCAAATACTTCGATGAACTTATTAGATTTTTTTCCCTTGAGATTGTATGACAGAAAATTGTCCATGAATTATTGTATTAAGAACACTGAATTGTTCCTGCTTAAGTGCGAAACATTCTGTTAAATTACCTATTACGAATTGATACGATATTTGATAGAAATATATACATATGACTATACACAACAAAGAATACATACATGCTAACCTCGTGAATCATACATGGTTATTTGTTTGTACAAGACAAACAACATAAACAACAACAACGTGGTGTGTGTATTTAGTATTACCGACTTCACAGGATCAGATAAGCCTCTCGGGGTCATGTGACCGACGTCATATTTAAATGATCCGGTTTTTATTTACTTTCACAAAGTGAATAGGGTCCACCTACCTAGTTTCCGCCTCAGTGGCAACAGGTCAGGGAGGCTGCATCACACGCACGGGTTGTTTTCCACGTGTATTACATTCATAGTAAATATCCAGCTTCTTCATATCAAACGTTTGGCACATTTAACTGAAAACGAAAACAAACCAAATTCGTTTGGTTTTTTGATAATGAATTACTGGAAAATTGTGCTCCGTGTGTAAATATTGCATACAATATTGTAAGAAACATGTAATATTTGAGTTTCGATAGATTATTACTGAGGAATATGACAAATCGGTCTGTGTTCATGGTAGTTCCTAGAATCTGCAACAGATGTATCTTGTTTGTGTAAATATCCTGGTGGAATTGTAACATAATCCATTCCTCAGAAAGATCGTCTGCAGACCGAAATTGGTAGAGGGGAGGTGTGATATTTCTTGTGAAAACATTGCGATGCGGCAAAAAATGTATATTTGTTTACTGTAAGAAATTATTTACTTTTGCGTGAGTTTTTAAAAACATTTTAAGTAAGATACATCCATACTACACAGTTTAAGTAATATCCTTGCGAACCAAAGTTGTAGACATATTTTGTTTAACACTGTAACGACTCTGTAATCCTCGTCTGCAGTATGATGAGAACGGTTGGTAAATATTTTGGCTGTTCTCTGTCGGCCTTTACTAGAAGGGGTACTGAGACATTATAGGGTGTATGTCGACATTTCTCTCTATAAACCAGCCGAGAGCTCCCACATAAATCACAGTCCTAACGGCTATCTAATAGTCATACGGGTTGTTAGCTGAGCCCAAATGACTTTTCCGTCGTCACTGGGAAATAAACTATTATTCTAATGAATGAGGGAGTAAAATTCAAATTTAATAAATCACCCTGCCCCTCTTTCCATTCTCTTAGAGTGAATATTAAAAACACCTAGGTCGCCCTTGGTGATTTCTCTTGTTCCAAACCCTGGCATTTCCCCTTCTCAAACAACACCAAACCCTGATATATGAGGATAGCCGCTTTTTTTACTACAGATGTAATTTGTAACCACTTCATAAGGGCCATTCATTGGTTTATTTCGATATAAAAATCACCATTTTATGTTGTTTAAATGGCCGATCCCATAGACGCTAATCACTTTTCGCATTAGAAGACAAATGATCTATATATACATCGTTACCATATCTCGTCCGAGCATCCTCGATAGCTAGACTAGCCTGCCGTGCGGGTTGGCACCACATCATGGATACTCATACTTACTCAGCGATGTAGCTTGGTTACACACCGATCGTGGACAAATGGCACGAGACCTTACGCCATTAGGGGAGTTAAGCTTTGATACGTAACACATTGGTTAGTGAAGAAATAAAACACGCGCTAAATAGCATGTGTGTTTACGTTTGATACATTAGCGTCAAGATTTATTGGGAAATATAATACAAGTATCGTGCTGAAAGACGGGAACCACAACCTCGACACTGAATGTCTACCTTCATAAAGGTCCACTAGGGCATACTCGAGAAGAAGTGCGGTCGAAGGTGATCACATAATTGTTTCTATAGAATTAAAAGAAAAAAATAGCGCTTGAATAAGTTCGTGTCATCAATCATCCGGCCTATGAAAATAGCATTTTGATACGAGTGATTTGTTAAATGGAACCTGTCGGGTTTAACCTTGTGTACTTGGGTGACGCGGTGCGCCATGTTTTGACCATTCAAGTCTGGTTCAAATGTACACAAAACGTTATCTGTATCTTGTTTAATACAAACACTGAAGCAATAGATACAGGTTTCTGTATCTGTCTACACCGTGTGTTTAGTGGCTCTTCACTAGTCGATAAACACGTACCAGTTAAACCAGACCAAGGAACATGCTTTTTATTATAAATGCAAATATACAAACACTGGCTATTGATATTATGAATATGATATATAACGTACAGTATCTCTTTAGGTTGTTTATCAATAAGATGCTACATCCTTAAAGATAAGGGACCGATTATATCAGACAGTACACACACAAAGACGTGAATATAAGTCTGAGGTCGCTGCGTTTGAAAGTATTTGACGTTAACACATGTCGCAGGATATCTTATGTTTTGACTTTGTCAAGCATGACAAAATATGTCAATTTTCCTTAGAGTAATTTGTTATTCTATTATGAAAAATCTTCTGCTTTTTGTTAACGTCTCTCTCGTATTTAAACAAATTAAAAATTAATTAATCATGCGTTTCACTGTACGTACAATATCTAAATTGAATACAGTTGCGCTACGAGCATTCGTTGAGGGCTCTACCCGGTGATTACTATTCATCATGCAAAGAAATAGAACACTTGATACCGTAATGCTCACACCAGTTTTCAATAGAAATTAAAATAGCCTCTAAACAGGTAACCTAAAACGTAAACGTAAATAACTTTTTAACAGTATGCTTGATAACTTGGTAATGACGTTGTCAGGATTGAAACAGAGGTATAAGTAGTACAAAAAAAACAAAAAAACTTGCTGATACGTGTAATTATTGCTTATATTTATATTTTCACATACGACCATCAATGCTTTCATATTCGCTCATTCATATTGTCAGATTATATCATCATGTATATGGAATTAACTTAACGGTTATGTTACAGTATCTGTATTGGTTACTAGTATGCTGGATATTTTTTGTTCATTTGACGTAAAGAGATTGAGTTTATTACTGTCGGTCTATTAAATGCTATCGCCATTGTGTAATTCAAAGTTTTTTTATTCTTTTATTTTATTTTTGTCTGATGTTTTAGTATAACTCACATCTATTACAATTCAGCGTCTTACACGTACGTAAAGAACAAGAAACTGTCACAGAGCAATACATGCCTATGTAAATATGCTCCGAGAACCTTAAGCATCTGCCAAAAGTTAGTAAATTACTCCGAATCGTCGGTACCGAGAATATATCAAATGTCTTGCGGGTGAGTTGTAAGTAATTACAGTTCCTTCAGCTTCAACACTAACCCCGAGAATGCCACGAAACTAGTGTTTGTCGTCACTGCAAAATTCATAATTATAGGACTTGATATAATACCTTATTCGGAGCATTCAAACAATGACAAGTTTACATGGAAATTACAGGGAAATCAACAGATATAATATTCACTTACACATCTTTGATTAATTCAGATCGTTGATGTCCTTCAATTAAAAGTCGAGTGAACAAGTACAACAAAAGTAACGGGAAATTCCTAGGAATGGTACTTATTGATTATGTTTTGTCCAGAAATATGTTCACGTGGTAAGGATTCGTACGTACTTTCGAGTCAACGAAAATTTGTATTATTCTGTTAGCCGGTAGCACTTTGTACTTTGAAGTGTTAATCAATGACTACGCTATGTGTTGACGTTCAAAGGCTTTAATTCTAGTGTCAATGTACCATTGACCGAAATTTCTTGATAATTCACGTATCTCTTAAAATTCCTTCTAAATCCATTACCGCATTGTTCCCCGTGTCATTCACAGTGATATCTGTATATTCGCCATCAACAAATACTTTCACTTCGTCCATATGCCAGATTTTAATAAATACCTAAATAAAATCAAGTTAGATAGGCAACGTTCGTTACACCTTCGCACACGCTGATGATGTTAGACGGAGCCGGGCACGCGTGTCCGCGGGCCGCCTGTCCGGCTGAAGTTACGTCGATAGTAACAAACGTACAATGGCGATTGGCGACTTTGATTTCGCCGCCGATTTACGCCTAATTTAACACATCAGGTGAGAAAGTTTGATGATATCATCGCCTGTCGCAAGATTCGGCGATACCATCGTTCTTTCGATAGATGGGGTGTCGACCAGTTGCCCGCGTGGATAACCAGCAGTGGACAGCTGAAACGCCGGACGGAATTCCACAGCTACAATCTTTCACCATTACAATTTTGTTGATGAATACAAAACGAATTTAGAGCAAAAAAAGCCAACTATATGTTTTACCATTTTAAATAAGGTCATGATTTCTCGAAAAAAAAGTTTGCTATTGAGGTATCGGATTCTATTAATTAAAGAAAAATATAATCCCACCTAACTGTGAGTAATATGGAAAAAACAATTTTTCACAGTGACGGTATGTACCATGGATAACGGCATTTTATTCACTGCTTGCAAAGTCACATATATTTGTGTTCACTACCAGATAAAGTGACTTTAAAAAAGATACTCTTTTAGAGCATCTCTACTACTTTCTCGAAATAACTTGCTTAAGTAGACAACTGATAACAGGTTTGTGAGTAAACCTCGCCAAACAAGAAAAAGTAAACGGTGTAATCGTGCAAAGTAGCACATTTAAAATAGCACGTAGCCTTGTAGTAACGTCATTAGAATGTCGAGTCAAAAAAATGCTTTTCGCATTGCTGCAGTTGTGATGCAGCCACATTTTTATCGTTGTAGGGAGTTTTGAAAAGTAATATATAGAAAATTGTAGCTACGCGCTCGTGAACAACATTTGTATGCTGTCATACTCGAGAAATACATGTATATGTACTATTCAACAGGAAACCATGAAACGTTATCTAAACATCTGATTTTCTGAGTTAATGTCTTTATTTTTATATCACACAAATAAGCTCCTTTATTTGTATTTTACAGAGTAGTTTGAAGTTGATTTCATTATTTATTATGTTAATTCAAATACAATTAAGACAGTTTTGTTCGTCCGATTTTCAGTAGAATTCGTTTTATATAACACTTAGTAAAAGGGGATGAATGGTACATAATTTAAAGTATAACATCAACCAAAGGAACCTCTACTCTACTAGCTCCAAACGACATGTGACTCATGTTTAAAGTTGTAGAAATCGCGTGTGCCATCTGGTATCAGATAACAATGTACGTCTATAGGGCTGTCATATCACTTTTCTATATGTCACTTAATATCAAGCTTATTATAATTTTAAATTGCACGAATAGGAACAATGTGCTAAAACCAAATGAGCAATCCAGCAAAATGTAAATTTTGGTAAAATAGCCAAGGGTTTATGATTGTTTTTGACACCACTTAATACACTGTTAATGAAAAAAAAACGTGTTTAAACACTCCAACTACTTTTAATTCAGATCCCCATTCATTCTGCCAACTTTGAACCATATTTTCCGTGTATACCAAATGTATATTGTATATTAGCCGTTAATTTGCAACGGAATCTTAAATATTTTGCACATCAATGTTTACGTCATTTTTTCAGCGTCCCGGAAAAGTCTTGTTTTTTTTAGAATAAGGATTGTTCTGCAACACAATGTTTGTCCGGTATTGTAAATCATCGAAGTAGGGCCATCATTGTGATATACTCTTCTGAGTTTTCTTTGTAGAAAGAAGTGTGACTAACACGCCCATGTTGTGTATTGGGTTTGCTGCTGCTCGAGCATATCAAGTACCCGCTAGGTGGCGTGCAACCCAGTGTTTCATGTACTTTGCCGCTCTTTGACACGCCCACGTCTTCTGTTTTCTAACTTTCAGACTGTTTTTAAACCCATCACCGTTGCAAAGATGCTATACTGCTTTTGAAAAGCATGGATCGTGGTCTTAAATAACATTTTTCCTTTCTGTTTCTTTTTCATCAAACAAAAAAACCGTTCATGATCGCTTTCACATGTAATTTACACGGTCGTCGTATATCCCGCCGTTCTTTGAAATGGTTCAACAATGATATTTACAAGAAGTAGACTAATTCTTCAACATCGACAATTTGAGCATATACATTGATATATCAGAAATGTTTTATTGACAAACGAAGAAGTTACAAGTCGCACAAACGTGTATTGACATACATTGAAGACTCTTGACTTGTCCACCCAAATATATAGATATTCTGTCTTTCAGTTTCTTTTCGAAGCAGTACAAATATTTTCGGTATCATTTTTGCCGGACATGTGCCTTCTGTTTAACAAAGATTATGGGATATCAAACTAAACTACAACTTGTTTTTACCAAAACTGATAAAAAAACAAGTTAAGGCGACCTGATAGGATTTGATTTTTGATCCCTTAAAAATGGTATGCATATAGCGATAATTCAAGTGTGAACAGTATCAGCCACATTTTTCATGCATCATCTTTTTCTTCAAACTACATGTTAGCTCTAATATATAATCTAATAGGCCTTATGCAGTTAATACACTGTATCCAATGCTTTCTCTTTATGCTACTCTGGATATTGAATATCCCCCTCCCCCACATCCCTCGAAAAAGGACATGACCACATCTACTCATATTTATGATATTTTCATATCTTATCTGCGTATACGTTTAATCCAGTCACAAAGAGAATAAGATACTATTAAATTGTTGAGCCATTACCTCAAATGTATGTGTATCACCCGGTTAGGAATTAGTATGAACAAGTATTAGCGTGGAGTAATATACATTAAAGTTGTTAGATAAATTGGAAACATAAAACATCTAGAACTCTAATAACAGTTTCAAGAAAAAAAATAAAACACAATAAAAACAGTTCATTGTTTAGAATCATTAATGGTGGTCATCCCTATTGTTTTGCCCTTTGACCTCTGGGCAGCTGCCAGCTAAACGTCAGAAAGAGACAGCACAATTAATGACACCGACCTCATGTTGCTGGCCCCCGTGGCTAATCCCGGGCATGTGCGCGAAGCCATCTTGAATATTAAATTTATCTGTTTTGACAAATTGGCCCAATCGATTAAACGTCCAGAGTCGTATCAGAGCGTGGATCATATCAATATTTAAATGTAGAACTCGAGATGAAATCTACGATAAACCACATGCAAAACTAAATATAGATTGATAGGTCTATCCTCATCGACCATTCTTGAATGAATATAATTACACTCACATTATGGTTCCGTCCGAAATGTCCAGGGAACTTCCGGTAAACAAACTTAGCAATACTAGTTTCCTCATCTATCATATGCCGTTTACGAACGCATCAACATGCATATAGGTAATCGCCTCTGTGTAGCCGACACTTCCTTGCATAATATGAAGATACTTATGTGATGCTAACACTCTCATTCCAACAAATATTATCAAATATAATTCACGATGTTCCGATAAAGAGAAAAGAATCCGAAACGTCAATGAAACTGAAACTCGAACCCCGAGCCGATAGAACCACACCAAAATATGAACAAAAGAAAAATTTACTTGGAGACCCTCGAAAAGAACAAGGAGAATAAGACCACGTGTTCCGGAAGGATAAGCTTCTTCTGATGCCTCGAGCCGCCGTCTTAATCTAGATCAAATCCAAAGTGAGGACCGGATTATTGACGACAAAATAAATGTTGATAATAAGCATCATCAAAAACAGTTTCCATTCATACCAAACAAGGAAATAGCATATTTATCGAAAAGATCACCATGAAGGTTGTTTCAGTGTATGACATGATTGATATAAAAACAGGATTCATAAAATACATATTTATAGGCCATTTTTAAATTAAAATCTAATAAATGATGTCAACACTAATACTGGTTCCTTGTATATATTGATGGACATTATACATATTATATTTACAACTGCCATAGGTAATACAAGTGGAAAATAATAAGTTTGCCAATTACAGGATTTATAACATATCTACATGAATTATAGAGTTTCTGATGAGTATTCAAGGTGAACAGTTTCACATCATTAATTACCTAATACCATTTTATTAACATGTCTCACATTATAATGACAATAATATAAAGACGTGTAATGTTGAATTAACGTTCATTTCAATCATGTTGATGTTGAAATGTATCTACCATTTTTTTTAACCCTTCGAATAATTACATTAGTGGTTGCATCAGCGCCCACTAGTGTAACCAGGCTACGCCTGTGGGTCGGGTTACCATAGCGGGTAATACACTGCTAAAAAATCACCGGTCGGCAATGCTACCTCAAATCGAACTCATATAGTATAATTTGGAAACGGGTATACATTTGAAAGACGGTATAACATATTCAGACGAAACTGGCCCTTTAATATTTGTTTTTAATGCATCTGTTATTCTGTCAAAGTGATGATAAATACTCACCTGTAACTTTGTGACCTTGAAATCTGTATATGACCTTGACATCAACATTACCTTGGAATAGCGTGCATATCTTCCTCTGTCGTGATACGGTGCTACGTACCAAAGAACTTCAAATTCATGGAGTCTGACAATGCCTCCGACGCTACAGGAAATGATGTTTAGAGACAGATGCCGTTTGGAATTTTTCATTTTGCAGGAGCATATTTCATCCACTCCAAATAGCAATCAATTGTGCGGGTGCTTTGACCATTAATGATAAGGAAATATTGTCATAATCTTGTTAGACAAGAAACCCTCCATCATTCTATTATATACGAGTCATTATCACCTCCTATTTACTCCACACTTCGGGTTAAAGGCTAATTCACCGCTTCCTACTGTTTCTCACGCAGTGCTAAAGGTTTCCGTCAAGAGAGATCATCCTGCGAAGAAAACTATCACGAGTGTTAGACATAGTGCCTGGCTAACGATACGGATACGTTGAGCCTTATGTGAAATGTAAACCACCTCAGAACACATTAAAGTGATAAATAAAGCAGACATTTATCGTACAGAGAGATTAATAGATACAAGTCCTTAATGACAAAACTGCTAAATAAAAGTCGCTTTATCGGAGATTTTATCGCATTTCATGATTGGTCCTGCTTTGTCATGAATATGAGAAACAACCAAAACAAGAACTGTTATCTTTAAAATTTACATTTTCACTTTCAAATGAGGCCGATAAACAAATATTTACTTTCAAAGTGCCAACAGTTGATCATTAATTGGATGGTTAACTGCCGTAAGTACAAGCTGTCCGCCTTGCAAAAATGGTGAGTTAAAGAAAGCATGTCACATCTACTAGACGTTTTGTGTACATCACATTTGACCATTTTTTTCCAGGAGTTTTGATGTTAATGCCAGTATAATTGACAAACTTCACGTGCCATAATGATTACCTTCTTAGACCTCAAGTTGTCTGATGGTGAGGTTTGAAGTGAGTTGTCCGTATCCTTAGTCGATGTCGGACAGAAAACGGACGTTTATGGGTTTTTATGTTTTATTACCGGCGTTAAACACATTTGGCAGTGTTGGTCGTGTTGCAGTACTGACGGTTGTGCACCTTTCATTGTTTATGTTATGAGTGTCTTTGCAGGATTCGAGGTCGATGCCTTACGGCATATCTAAAGTGCAAAATTAACATGCATCACTTTTATGAAAACAATATGTTTTTATCTTGTTGTATGACACATCAACATAAACTGTACTTTTTAAATTATGGCAATTTATTGAAAACGAAACCTGAAAAAACCGAAAAAATGGTATGGGATGTTCCATAGTACACATTCCGAAATAATATTTTAGGCAGATATCTCACGGAGGGATACAAACAGATAATAAAGTAGAAATATTTGCTTATATTTATTATTTATTTAGGTATTGTAGTCTTATTTGTCTACATGTTTTGGTTAAGTTTGCTAGTGAGGCATGGGTTGAGCAGATACCATTTGGAGCTTTCAAAACTAACTGTTTAATCCGGCAGGGTCGCTTAAGATATCATATGATGTACTCAGTAAGAAATAAATGAAAATGAACTGTAATACCCAAATTTGTTAATTTTTGACATATAGTATAAATACATGGTTTAAAACGATCTCAAAACACGCTCGTTGCTGATTATGTCATCAGAATAGGCGATAGTTATCGGTAATTCCGATAAAGACTTATTTGTGATGACAAAATAGTTCTTTATATGTCTATATATATAAATAAAACAAAACACGAAGACTAGTATAATCGGCTAGTCTATATATATATATATCTTCAAAACATTACTCCTGTGTCAATTTTCTTTCTTTTTTTCCTGAAACTTGTATAACAAAAAACAAACGAGACCAGCCAGTAAGGTGTTCCGACTATAAAGACTATAACACGTGTTATGTTATCACTATTGTACGGTTGACTATGTGCGTAGATAGATATGTCTAGTCATATCCTTACAGGAATATGTCATTTTCTTTTATATAAATATCACCTAAAAGGAGAGTAGTAGTTTTCACATATTTATCTCTGTATACGCTTGTAAAAAAGACGTCTATTTATCGACATAAGAAAAATAACTATGACTGACAATACACTGATTTCGGATTGATTACATTATTTTCCTACGAAATTAATACGGTGAAACCTGCTTAAGAGACTATAGATTAACAAATTAACAGTATACCTGCCTGAGATAGCCCCTGTCTATAAACATTACTACTGTACAGTTTATCGTACCCGAAAGATCTCAAGTCTAGATATATTACTACTGTCTGCAGGTATCTTCTTTCGATTCTTTAACTTTTTATCCAAGTGATTATATATTTTATAGATGGAACCATATTATAATGAACAATAGTTTTTTAAACATGTTTTATTTTAATTCTTTATATACAGCTATTATATACGAATGCTGATAATACTAGGGAACATACTGCACACGCCAACAGGTACACAATGTAGTTAAAAGGGTGACCAGTTACGCAGGTTTAAGTGGAAATGTATCACATTATTTCCATGCACATTTTCTGTCACAAAAAGCAACCATTATCGGATTATTACAAGGGGGGCTAAGTAAGCAGCGGGTTAGTTTTTGGAATAATGTTCTTCCAATAACTAACCTGCTGCTCACTTCAAATTACAATCCTAGAAAGAGCTCAGCGTACCTTGGTGAGAAATAAATGGACAACTTTTTGCACAGCTTTGAGCATTTTCGTGTAATCTAATGACGATGAAATTAAATGAAATTATCATCATTACATACTTCATCTAACAGAAATCGTATTTTGTTACAAGGAACGTTTCGTGCGTATCTATAAATAGACAGTGTCAGTGATCCGCTCATTCTCGTGACTTTTTGGAATGGGTCAGGGCCGTACTAGAGACAGTAGTTTGGAGAGATGCCACAAGACGTGTTACAAGCGGGACACACAGTCCGACCTTGGGTATGGGTCCCGTCATATGTACGCTTGGGTATGTGACTAAATTGCACTTGTGAACAATGTATATATATATATGTATACGAATTTTTCAATGATATGAACAAATTTGAACAGTTCAGATATGTGATGTGTGAACCAGTTCTCCAAAAGACACTAGCTACCCAACTTTCTCTTATGTGGAGGAGAAGAACTATGTTTCTCCCATATTAAATTATGTATTATAATTAGATGTGCAGGTATGGGGTGGGGGATATATAATTTGTCGGTAGGGATAGGCCCAACCACTCTTGTATATCTCTTACCCTGTTGGGGTACATGGTATTATATATATATGGAAATTATAGTCCTGCTACAAATACAATTTTATCAAGCATAATTGTTTTTACAAAGACTGGTTAATAACATTGTCTCAAGATTGCAAATAGTGTGATTGTTCTTATAACGTGTCTAATAAGTCAGTTTGGTCAGACACATTTTATATTCAAAGGTATATATGTATTGTGATTTTATGAATACAATGTGTTTGACACGAAAATTAAATATTTGAACTTTGAACTTGAACTATATTTTATGATTCATAACACATAGGGATTTTGAGCGTGAGATTGTATGCCATTCATGGGGTACATTCATGGACACAAATGGTTACGTCCATGTTGTATGAAACCTTATGTCTGCTTTTACATTTGTACATGGTATTCAAGGTGGGAGAAGCTTGAAGGTGAAGCTGGGAACCTGTTGCGTTCATAGCGTACAAACTCAATTTATTCTGGTAATGTTTAATAGGGATTCACAGTACGAATGTAAATAATCACATACATCTTTTGAATGCAAATATATATGAACTTGGAAAGCTAGGTGCATTCTATATTCAATGCAATACAGTTATAATTGATGGCCAAAAGAAACAAACGAGTTCATAAAAGATAAAGTATCCATTTCCCCCTCTCTCTTCAAATCAAATAGGAATCTGAAAAAGAAATACAATCGAATAACAGAAAAAATGATAATTCGATAAAGTTAGAATCGATCTAATGTCATGATGTTTCAGATATTTCACTACGTCCAGAACTATGTATAAATTATGTCTTATTTGAAATATAACTAAATAAGTTGCGTTCATTCAACTACCAACATTTAATCACGATAAAAAAACAAGATTTTGTTGATATTGTCAGCAAAGTTGAGGAGTATTTGCTATTAAATCATGTCGTGTATCTTGTTTCGACTTTTTGGGTAACAGCATATTGCTAATCTGATATTTGACACTCTATGAATTAGACTATCATGTATGATATGGATCGCCCGATCAATTTTCATAACCAGCTGACGTGAACGTTAGCGGTGTGAGTTGTCAATTTCACGCCTCGGCGTCTACATGTTACTCCTCGGTGGGAGGAAAAAAGTCTCACTTCCGTAATGTTATAGCGCCAATATGTGTGCCAGGCATTCCCGCTCTTTTCTCTATATATTTTTCTATCTCCTTGGCCAAACGAGTTACTTCCGGTTGTCTTCACCCACAATCACGTTAAGCAGCTGGTTAGAGTGTTGATTAATGGCGACGATTTACGGGAATTCTTCTCAATATTTTCTCATTTTTTGTTTTGAAAAACTGGATGCTGGTATTTGATGTCAGTTTAGATCATACGAACTGTTTGCCCGAGTTGCTAGCCAGAAATTTGCAATGGTCTTTTCAGTTTGTGATTATATCCACACTACCTTTGGCACAGATATTCAAATGCTCAAATATAAAAATGAATTTTGCAGATAAATTCGATCAATCTAAACGCAAACCACGGTTTTATGTTTGTAAAAAACGAAAATTCTAATCCTGAAATGTGTATTTCGAAACCGAAAACAGATTAACTTAATGATATAATCAATGTAGGTCGACGCCTCGTTTTAAACTACATTATTGAGAGAAGACAAATTGATACACATAATGTCAAATACAATTAACAGTAAACAAAAGATTACACATACTGTCAAATACCATAAACAACAAAGTATTACACATAATGTGAAATGCTATTTACAGAGTGCATAACTGACAAAGTGGAACATAGAATGTCCAATACTATTTATAGTGAACAAATTGTAACACAGACAGTCAAATATTATTTACAACAGACAAAGTATAACATAGACTGTCAAATACCATTTATTGAAGACAAAGTGTGACACTCAATGTCAAATACATCCATGTGAAACACAGACTGCTACAACAAAGTGTAATAAAGATTGTCAAATACTATTTACACACAAAGTGTAGCATATTATGTCAAATACGATCTACAATAAGTAGACAAAATGTAACACAGAATTCTAAATACTGTTTACAGTAGACACAGTGTTACACAGAATAACAACAAAGTGTAGTAAAGAATTTGATCAATATAAACAGATTCTAACACAGAAAGTCAAATACTATATACATCAAAGTGTAACACTGAATGTCAAACAATATTAACATCAAAGTGTAACACAGAAAGTCAAAAACTATATACATCAAAGTGTAACAATGAATGTCAAATAATATAGACATCAAAGTGTAACAATGAATGTCAAATACTATAGACATCACAGTGTAACACAGAAAGTCAAATATTATAGACATCAAAGTGTAACACAGAAAGTCAAATATTATAGACATCAAAGTGTAACACAGAACGTCTAATACTATCAACATCAAAGTGTAACACTGAATGTCAAATACTATATACATAAAAGTGTAACACAGAACGTCTAATACTATCAACATCAAAGTGTAACACAGAAAGTCAAATACTATATACATCAAAGTGTAACATTGAATGTCAAATACTATATACATCAAAGTGTAACACTGAATGTCAAATACTATATACATCAAAGTGTAACACTGAATGTCAAATACTATATACATCAAAGTGTAACACAAAACGTCTAATACTATAGACATCAAAGTGTAACACTGAATGTCAAATACTATATACATCAAAGTGTAACATTGAATATCAAATACTATATACATCAAAGTGTACCACAGACAGTCAAATACTATATACAACAAAGTGTAACATTGAATGACAAACAATATCAACAACAAAGTGTAACATCCAACCCACCAAATCATCCAAGGAATATTTACCTATGTTCTGTTTCGTAAATCGCGATATAAATTCAATTTTAATTATGTTTATGGAAAAGGTGATTAAATTTGATTGACAAACGTATCAATTCGCTGTCTACATGGATAACGTTCAGATTCCCTCCTGGTAAATACATGTAGTGTAACCTGAAATGTTATGAGCCTCTTAAGTCGTTACAATTAGCGTTGTGATTGATGATCGTTAATCAGCTCGTCATATCTAGTAGTTCGGGCCCGTCTATCACCTCACATTCATACCGACTGTACATGGGCTCTCGAGAGTCATTAATTATTCTCTACCTAAACGGCAGGTAGTATTCTGTACATAGTACGATCATTGATAAACAGCCAGATTGGCCCCAAGCTAGATGTTTATCCCAACACGGTGCACAAAATATATAAATTGTCTGGATTATTTTAAATACCTCTTAACAGATTAAAACGTGCGATGTCCTTGTGTTCATATGTTAGAAATTATGGCATTTTGTTAAGGGTGAATCTGTGGTTATAAGGAACGGAGAAAAAGATATTGACCGATAATGTGCTGTTTTCTTATGTACATCTTCCTACTTTATTATATTATTCACTCTTGTTGGCCCAGATCTTAAAGTGAGAGGAAACCGGAATATCCGGGGGGAAAATCCACGTTGTCGGGCAGAAAACCAAATACCTTTTCACATCCGGTCTGGGAATCGAACCTCGATCGCCTTGGTGGAAGGCGAGGGCGTTATCAACTGCGCCAACTCTGTTTCTATGGTTTGGCCCAGTGGGACGATTCTGTTGAAAAGCTGTAAGGAAAATATGTAATTAATCAATCACAAACGCATCTGTTACTACGGCTGGTGTTACATCAGCCATTTCTGTAACCAAGTGATACACAATCGGTTGTGTCCGTCTCATCTTTTTGTATCTTACTAATTGAACGGATGAGCATGACATTTTCTTGAACACTTCTTTTAATAATAGAAACGGTCCTTGCCACACTACCTTAAATTATTATACGTTATTTCTATATAATAGTTGAGTATTGGTGACTATATGATGGCCAATGGGACAATTCCAGTCAATATTGGAGAACAGTTGTCATGTATATATACACTGAAGATTATTTATTTTTCGAGCCCACCCAATTTTGCAGCCGTTTATTCCTACAGTTATTCTCGAGGATATAAATAGAGTCTAACTCAACTTGTAAGTTCTACGCTTTGTATGAATGATTGCTCATGAAATTCTTGAATTCTCGATTGATGCTTAACGTGAATTTACGCGAAAAAAACCATCACGCCAAATTTAAGTTGTTACCAGTATTTCGTAGTTTCACTGTTACACGTACTTCGTTAACTTTAACACACAAACAACACCGTTGATTAAGAGAGCCAATATCATTAATTACTCGTGTTTTGTTTTTTGTCCGTCTTTTAGAAAGGGAGAATTAATACGAAAATTTTTCTTCAACTGTGAAAATATTTCTGTGGCGTAGAGATTACGAGACATTAATACAATAATGAATAATGTGTCTATGAGTATCTAGAAAGCCTGCGTAAATGACTGACATTCTAACATGCTGTTAAGTGTATCAAATCATCAGTAAAGAGTAACATACACAACCATAGTAAATGAACACATAACAAAAAGAAACCACACAGCGTCAGCACACAAGAACAAAACAAAATTTCTTTAAAGATGCTAAATTACAGAAAATGGAACGGAGAATGCAACAGAACAAAAGAAATGTTATCTGTACACCCTCACAAAAACTATGTTTTGTCTGGAGTACGTTTTCCAACAACTCAAGGGAGAACATGAAGGGCGTCAAAGACAGGCAAATCAAAAGCAAATGTTTCTGTAGAGACATCAACACTGATAATAGCATGTGCATTAAGTAAGATAATGAAGTGTTTGTGAGATCACACAATATCAAATCTGCTTGTTATGGCGACTTTCAGATTTCCTTAGCCACATTTGAGTAAGGTGCATCTTTCTAGAAAGCCTAACAATTAGGGTTCTGGAGTACCGACTCAAATGTTACACTACCTCGACAGGCAAGAAAGGCTTGTATGTTGCTACTACGGAACGGAAATTTATCGATCGTGTTTCTGTTTCTGTTTCTGCCATATGCTTGCCTCCTTCACCATGATGAAGATAATGCAATATTTGTATCTGTGTCTCGTTTGCCATAGAATATCGTAGTGAAGTGATAAATAGGAGGGTATGGAGAAACCTGACTGTCCTCATACACTACAAAAACCAAACTTTTTTGTAAAGGAAGTGAGGGGATTTCCCGACACAGATTATATAACAGTTCTCACATTACAGGTAAACGGTAGTGGTCTTGTGGTATCAAGCAATGTGTTTACATAATGAATGGTAATTAATTACACCGTGAACGATATACAGATAACATTTTATTAGAAATAGCCGACCATATCTATCATACACATACATTTTAATTTGAAAAATAGGTCATAGTGGCATTTATTTATAATGTCAGCCATAAAATATACAATATAATGACGGAAAGACATTTACTTGTTACTCCGTACATACAACACGTGTATTGCTACTCTGAATGTTCGAATAGTGTTATCTCTATTTATTTTACAAATTAGGATGTATACCACACTATCATAATAGACCTTTGTGTATGGCAAACATTGCTGTTTACAGATTATTTACAGATTATTTACAAATTGAATAACTAATTGAGTGTCATGTGTGCTATAAGTAGCCCAAACTTCCTACACAGGAATACGTATTTGCAGGTTCCGTGTATGATTGCCTAAAGGTTCAGTTTACCATTACGACAACCACGTACGCTTATATTTCATTTTTGTGTATATGTATCTCGGACGTGTGTTTTAATAATATTTGATCCAATGTTTTCATCTGTACTTTAAACAAATAAATAACACGATAAAATATCAACCTTAACAAAAACAACGACATTTTTTTCTTTCGTGTGTCGCCGTCGCTCAAACGATTGACAGACTAATTAAAACGTACTCAAACATCCGCGTCACGGAGGCGCTTAAAGTACATAATTTGCTGTATTGTAATTATGTTGTGACTTCCATCACAAGTTATTCTGACCTTCGGAGATTTAAACAAACTTTTGATTTCAAATTTGTTGTGTAACAGTCATCGTGTGTTTTGGCGGGCCGTCGTTTAATCCATCACTCAACGTGTGTGTAGAACGGCGAACGTTTCTATACGAGAGGCACGGAATGATGAGCGACAACTTGCACCTATTTCCATAGTTTGACCTCTCCGAACTATGTTGTATAACAAAAGCCAGCCGTAAGTAAACATTTAATGTTTTTTATGTACACGTAGCTGTACTTGTGTTTATTACTTTTTCTCACAACGTGTAGGACACACGTCATCTTTCACATATTGTTTACCACAGTGTTGTTTAGATCATTGACTGAAAAGTTATGTATGAACTGTTTCAGCCTTCACATACTCAAAATTCGAAATCGGAGTAATGCGTTTGTATTTGTTTAAGTTACCATTTTCAGTAAGTTGTGATACAATAAGTATAAGAATACACTTCTTATTTTGAAA
Source organism: Chlamys rubida (assembly GCA_032359455.1). Classification (NCBI taxonomy): domain Eukaryota; kingdom Metazoa; phylum Mollusca; class Bivalvia; order Pectinida; family Pectinidae; genus Chlamys; species Chlamys rubida. The sequence continues at coordinate 18,376 of JAUMHH010064324.1, forward strand.
GAAATGATAAGTTATAATACTGTCTGAAGAAAAGAGAATACCATCATTTATCGGAGTATGCAAATCAGTGTACTTATAGTATGAACTCAATATGCTTATACATGTACATGTATGTCATCAATTGCCTTATAACAGTATGCTCCTCATTGAATTATAACAAGATGATATTAATTTACAATTTATAACAGTATGACATGCATAGACTTGTAACAGTAAAGTATAATAATATGACATTTATTAAGTATTTAAAATCGCATGCCATTCGCTCACCTATAGCAGCATGATACTCATTAACTGAAGAGTGAAGTCTGTGTACTTCCCTAAAACGATTTGTCAATCAGGGTGATCTGTTGCCAAAAAAGAACAAATACTGCTATTTGCAGATCAGTTTTAATGGAATGTTGCGGTATCTGTGTTGTTGCATTCAAGTGAGGAGGCACTATCAATGATACCGTTGGAAGCACGGTCCCACTACAAACAGAACACAATACATATCCAGCACACACGCAGGCATACACACATAGAGAGATATTAGCCAGGTGGCTTAGGACTAGTAGTTAGCGCCTGATAAGGCAGCTCCTGCTAATTCCTCAAAATCGTATTGATTAATGTACATGCTAATTGTATTGATTGTGTAAATTGTATATCTATGTACTGTAAAGCGCTTTAGAATGGCCTATTATAGCTAGAAATTTAGGGCGCTATATCAAATGTTGTATATTATTATATGATTAGTATAACATAACAAAATGACAGCTTTTGGATACAAAAGATAATTTACTCTTAAAGAAGTATTTCTTGTAAACACTGCCAGAATAAATCTCAGCAACAAGGTTCCAGCCAACCTTAGGGGCTAGGTCGTCCACCTTAAACCATCTTTTGACATGATATTATCAGTATAAAAAGAAAATTTATTAAATAATTAAGACTTTTATGGATAAGTATTTTCCATAATTATTCATAATACAATTTTTATAATATTTACACTAATCGATATTCTGGTTGACATATTATTTTTGTCATTTTCTGAATGTAACTTAAACTGTTTTACACTTTTGTTTCCTCATGTTTAAAGCGTGTTTATAAGCACTTGTTTCCTCTCTCATCCGTCTAGTGCGGTTTCAATTTACTATTGAATTTCCTGTTTTGTAACTATTTGCCGAATGTTTGTGATTCAATGGTTCGGTGACAAACTCCGTATCATATTTTGTATTTATATCAATAGGCTCAATGTTTAAATGTTTGCCGTGTACCACTTACAAATAGGAAATTAGCGGTTCCGTTTAGCCTCTTTGTTCTATACGCATGACCATGACCCCGAGCGGCCACATCAAGGCTTTGTTGTGTCTGTCAAATCCCTCAGCAGATCCGTTTTCTTTTTCCTCGTCTGTTCAGTTGTTGATCCGATAAAGCGCACGTTAGGTTAAATTGGATTAAATTTATCTTTCCTTATTAAGCTTCATCATGTTGGCACCTATTCAAATATTGATGTCTGTAGGAAAACAAAAATAACTAGAAGAGGGGTACAATTTGTTCCCATATGCTGGCCTACTCACTAATTGTAACGATTTTATCATCACTATTTGTTTCATGCTGGCCCTGCCTTGTTTTTACAACATGATCTGCTCAAAAATACTTGTATTTTAAAATGATATATTTTTTGCCGTTCACCTTCTTGGCAAAGTTGTTCTCCTAAAAAGAAAAAGGTGTTTCTTCAGTTTTATGAGGCATGGTAGTGTGAAGGGAAGCAAAATGCTCTGATCGAAGAAAACAGTGTCATGATACGACTGTACCCTGACTCCAGTTGTACCCTACTCCAGTGTACCAATACGACTGTACCCCGACTCCAGTGTACCAAGACGACTGTACCGTGACTCCAGTTGTACCCTACTCCAGTGTACCAATACGACTGTACCCTGACTCCAGTTGTACCCTGACTCCAGTGTACCAATACGACTGTACCCTGACTCCAGTGTACCAATACGACTGTACCCTGACTCCAGTGTACCAATACGACTGTACCCCGACTCCAGTGTACCAATACGACTGTACCCCGACCCCAGTGTACCAATACGACTGTACCCCGACTCCAGTGTACCAATACAACTGTACCCCGACTCCAGTGTACCAATACGACTGTACCCCGACTCCAGTGTACCAATACAACTGTACCCTGATTCCAGTGTACCAAGAATGGTTGTGTTAGAGTTTGGATAATGGATTTGTTGTCGTACTCATTTACAGCTGAGTAGACTGGAACAAGCAGCGTAAAGTATCTTGCTCAAAGATACAACACAGTGCCGTGACTCGAACTCGCAACCCTTCGGTAACGAGCCCGGCGTCCTACCACTAGACTACCGTGCCCCTTTTATGATTTCAGTTCAAACAGGGCAGGTCCGTTTGCTTATCAGTAATCGATGCTAGGAGACATTGTAATGCAGAAACATTATTATCTAGTATTCCACCATTCAAAAAATGGAAAATCCACAGGTAAGGAAACCTTGATTACCAAATAAGCTTCATTCTTTTTCGAAGCAAGGCATTTGATACTAGATCCTTCTGCTGTCGACACAATTAAACACTTAACATGCAGATCGTCGAGTGTGGTTTGGACATCGGAGTCAAGAAATACAGACGTGCGTTCTGTTTTCATTTTGAATTGATTCTAAACCGCTTAATATTGTTTTGTATGCTGACCTGATAGATGAAGTTCAAAACGGGCTCAATTCCCGATTTATAGGTAGTCCCACAGGGGTTCAACTCCCTACAATGGCCTGACCATACGTGCAATACATAGCTTGTTTTATGGATATAAACCATTCTTAACCTTACAAAAGGAAGCTGTAACGCATGAAATATCATATTTAAAATAGGTAGCAATTGACCTTTGTCTTCGTCCAACGATAAGTTATGAGGAACATGCAATTAAGAACCAATTGACCCAACAGACGGATTTGTCTTGACCACAATGTACTGAATTCCTGAATATATTATATTTTGTACATGTACCATATTTTACACTGCATTTTCCCCAATTCTCTTCGAACTTCCCCTGTAAAGTATCCCTTTTCACGTCACTATCCCTAAGCTATAGTTCTTAATGTTGGTTACGATGAGAGGTAACATATTTATATAAGTGTATCAACACTTGTTTCTGTCTCCAATTCATTTATGTTCAATCATGCTTGTATTATGTATTACATATGTGATGTGAATACAACAGAGTTTAAACTAATCAAAAATCATGAATTTCGAGTTTTCTTTCTACTGTAACATACCACGAACACACAAATCAAGATATTTGGTATTTTAAATGGGGCAATAGAGAAAGTAAGCCAAAAATATTTTGTCGAAACTACTGTTGAAACAGAGGAGCAGGTACGTACAACCCTTAACTTATGCATTTAAAACAAAGAGGAGTACTGATTAACTTAAAAACATCATCTTTAACGTGTGTATAGTATGAACCGTACCACAGTTCAAAAGAGATAACTGGGGCCATCAAGGTTACAGCAAACCTTGGGGACTAAACAATCCAGCAGCAAAATCTACCACCTTGTATCTTGGAAGATGAACTTAACACATACCCAGGTGATTGCACCTTCAAAATTTGGTATTGGATACAGTGACACTCTACAACATAAAGCTGTTTTCCCTTCGAGTCTCATCGGCGATGCTAGGGGCCTATATGTCAAGTTAGGCTCGGGCAGATAGTATTGGCTTATGTTTGAGTTAGTTTTATACCGTGACTAATTGAATCTTCGGCACAAATAGAAATTAAATATAAAAGTTTATATATCGCAAATTAAGTACGAGGTGGAGGGAGGCAACGACGCAATCTTTATATGGAATAAGTTGGCTTTGATCTCGGCACAAGTCCGGAATTCTATTTCCCTGTATAAAATAAACACTGAAACATAACTGTATATAGAGCTGGACCCGTATCTCATAAAATCGTTATAATGCTCAAACAATTGACTGACATCAAATCAAGGTAATCTTTAAGCATAAATTAATTGCAGATCGGGGTCAAACTGATTTAATTTTTTACTCACCCATGCATCTACAATAAGGTCCAAAATTTTCCGACCGGGTAAGTTTCCAGGTTCCGCAAGCGAAGTGTGGTGTTTCCTCCATTTATGAATTACTGTGTCTCACGGTGAGCTGTGTATTGCGGCCGCCTCACCGATATCCTGTGATCATATGTGAAACTGAGGGCTTTGTCACAGCGCTATTTATTATCTATAGGATCCGGTTAGGGAGAATGGTCGTCCTCGATATCCAGGGGTTACGCCCACTTTCGCTTTCTACACCCCTGAAATATGTCATAGCAAAATTGAAGGAACGAAGATAGCTGTTTGATTGGTCTCAGTTAAAACAAGAAAATGCACCAAAGCTGCTGGACACCAAATATTATTTTTATAAAAATGACTTTCTGACAGTCAAGCAACCAGGATCGAGGTAACGGATCCTGCATACTTGAATGTATTTAATTATAATTACAGAGAATGTATATATTAATTGTTAATGGCATTAATTTTGCCGTTCAGAATATTCCGTTCACGCTCAATGTCCTTACATTTTGCACTATTTTCACTCAATAATTGTCCCACAGCTCGCAAATGTACATTTTTAACAGCACGTTTAAATGTTAAC